>JAYDYQ010002304.1:0-20924 GCA_034814905.1 Penstemon davidsonii | reverse complement strand
TCCTCACAAACAGTGGGAGCTGATCCTAATTTTACTGAACCTACTAGTACACCTATACTTCGAAGGTCTGATCGAATTCGTAAGGAACCAGAGAGATTTGGTTTCATTCACGAAAACGATAAGTTGGATACTGATCCAAGGACTTATGAAGAAGCTATGTCTGACATAGAATCGGGTGCATGGCTCGAAGCCATGCAATCCGAAATGGATTCCATGCATTCCAACAAGGTTTGGACCTTGGTCGATCCACCTGAGGGAACTGTCCCTGTAGGATGCAAATGGATCTTCAAGCGTAAGCTTGGAATGAATGGAGAGGTAATAACCCATAAGGCTCGCTTAGTGGCGGAAAATCGGGGTGATCTTCGTTAACGTCCCAATTCAAATTTCTTGGGACTTCACTTTTATCAAAACTGATTACTTGTTTGTCTGAGCTCTTACTCTCGAGTGCCCATATCCCCTTAGGAGCGATAATTCCTTTTTCCAGGGATCGGGCTGTCTTCCGCATCACGTTTCGACTATCACCCCCAGCTGGACCACCAGAGATTACCTGTATGGTTCCATTGACGTTATCGTTATCGATGTCATCTCTCCGAGGCGCGCGATTGCTGGGAGATCTCTCGTGAGGGCTTCTATTCCCTTCCCTTCTTCTAGGACTTCGTGTCCTATGTCTCCTTCGATATGTTCTGTCCACAAACTCATTCAACTTGCCTTGTTGAATTAATTTTTCAATCTCCTGTTTTAAGTGATAACAATCCTCAGTCCTATGACCGGGAGCTCGATGGTATCTACAAAATAGCTCGTAGTTTTTTGCCCAGGCTTAGCTTGCGTGATCCTCTTTGCTGGTTATTTCTTTCCAATATTACTAAAATATCTTCTCTGGGGGTGTTTAGTTTGGTATACTCCACATAGCTTATCCGATCTCTGACATTCCTTTCAGGAGATCGAGGCCAGACATTAGGTCTTTTCTCAGGGTTATTTCCGCTATACTCTAATCTCTGAAATACATTTCCTTTTCGAGAAAACCGATCGTAATCTATTGCTTTTAGCATCGGGGGTTTGTCAGGTTTCCTTGATCCTGAAGTTGATACATTATTCTTATTTTTATCCTTAATCGAATTCATTTCTTCTTGAGTCATATATTTTGAAGCCAATGTCATGATTTCGGCAAAAGTTCGCGGCTGCTTCCGACTTAAGGCGTTGCCGAATTGCCTGTTTTTCGTTAGGTCGAACAGAATCGATATAATATAGTCAATGTTCGGGGAATCGATCTTTAATAGTTCAACATTGAACCTTGCCAACCAACTCCTCAAGGATTCTCCTTCTTGTTGGGTAATAGTTCCCAAGTAGCTCATAGGGAGCTTCTGTCTTTTTTGGCTGGCGAACTGTTGTTCCAGTTTGTTACATAGTTCTCTGAAACTGAAGATTGTATTAGGCGGCTGTTTTCCGAACCAGTCCAATGCTAACCCCTCAAACGTCGTGATCATCAACTTCGCCGTGTACTCCGCCGAATGAGCGTATAAGTTCATTATGTTAGTGAAACTAAATATATAGTCGGTCGGATCCCTAGTTCCGTCATATCTGGGAAGTCGAGCAGGTAAAGGCCACGAGGCCTGTGCTTCTCTAATTTCTAGGCAGAATGGGGAACAGGCAGCTATACTATCCTGCACCTCTCTGGAACGTGGCCAAAGTTGTCTTATAGCCAATAATCTTTGTTCCAACCGTTCCTCCACCATTCTCTCTATATCTCTTTCAGAGAATCTTCTGGTTGCTCGATGATCGATAACTGGGGGTTCCACCTCATCGTCGATCGGTATAACCGTTCTTTCCCTAGATAAATAAGGTTCAGGACGAGCATTAGCTTTTGCCTGATTACCTTTTCGACCAGGGTGCCTTTCAACAATATTTGGTGGAGAAATTTGGGATCGTTGATCCCCCTCTGGGCTCTCTGCTTCAGCCGATATTTGATCGTTGTCCCTTCGAGGTCCCCTGATATTGTTCACCAATCTGGATGGCGAAATTGGGGGAGCCTCTAGGTTAGCCCTTTCCGATCCTGGTGCATGCACGATTTCAGCATATAGTGAGTTTACAAGTTGAGCTATATGCCTTATCTTTTCTTGATCGGCCGGTAAGGGGGGAGGAGGGACGGATCGAACGGGTGAGTTAGGTGCCCTACTCCTGTTAGGAGTTTGTCGTCCTCCATTGTTTTGGTTGTCGTCTGCATTTGCCGTAATATGCCCTTCCATACGGTCTAAATCTTGACGATCGGCGGGAGGCGGCATATTATTAGTATTAATTCTTTGGGAATTCTCGGGCATACTTTCTACAGCACGAGGAGGCTGAGAGGTTGTGCTCTTTCCTGTGTTACGTGTGCTTTTCCTTGGATTGACCATATTCGATCGAGTAATTAACCTTGCCCCACGGTGGGAGCCAACTGATTTAGCCTAATTTCGTCTCAAGGTTAAACTCAGTAATTTAATAAGAAGACAACTTTATAATTTAGGGGTTTGGTTAAAGTACTCAGTATGGTGCAATTCAAGAACAATAACCAGTAATATAATCACGTATGAACTAGTATATTAGAGGTGAAATAGTTGTAGTATTATTGATAGGTTCAAAACTGGATCCATTATACAGCGTAAGATTCACTATTTATAATGAATGCCCTATCCTAACAGAACTAGGAGTCCTGCTAGACCTAGGAATCCTGCATGGCCTAGGAGTATCGCATGGCCCAATAAACCCTCAGGATCGGACTTCAGGTCGATCAGATATATTATGGCAGGTTGAGTCGATCATGTAGCCTTCACAGGTCGGATCGATGGTGAACTTCTTCGGAAAGCATCATACCATCATATGTGTAAAATAGCCCTCATCACCCATCCATATTGGCTAAGTTGTGTGAGCCCTTTTTTGCCACTCGCGTCACTGTATATGGTCCGTCCCAGTTGTGCTCGAGCATTCCAACATGCTTGGATACTTCTACCTTTTTCAGCACCAAATCTCTTACTTTGAATGAGCGAATTCTGACTTCGTGATTGAATGCCTTCTCCATGCTTCGTTTAGCTGCTTGAATTTTCACAAGAGCTCGATCCCTGAGAGCATCAATGTGATCGAGTTCTTGCTATTGTAATTCTTGATTCAATTCAGGACTGTAAACTTCGACCCAAGGAGATGGAATGAACGTATCCACTGGTATAATTGCTTCTAAACCATATACCAAGCTAAAAGGCTGTTGCGACCTTTATTGTGGTGCGATTAGCCCAAATAACCCCTGGTAACTCATCTAGCCAGTTTCCTCGTGCCCCAAAAAGCCTTTTCTCCAAAACTTTGATAATTTATCTATTAGCCACTTTCGTTGTCCATTAGCTCTAGGATGTCCTACCAAAGTGAAGTTCTGCTTTATGCCAAATTTCTTGCACCATTCGAGTACCCGTTTCCCGTTGAATTGTGTTCCATTGTAAGAAATCAAGATCCTGGGAGTCCCAAAGCGGCATACTATATTCTGGAAATTTATGACCTGAAATTGAGTTATTTTAGCTAAGGCGATGTATTTGATCCATTTACTGAAGTACTCTACCGCCATTAGAACAAAGTTCTGTGAACTTGCCATAGGAAAAGGACCTATAATATTGATTCCCCAGTGGCCGAATGGCCAATAAATTGGTATAGAGTGCATGTTTTCTGCCAGCTGATGAATCAAATTAGAGTGTACTTAGCACTAATGACATTTTTTGACATATTCGATTGAATGAGTCATTAGTGTAGGCCAGTAAAATCCACTTTTAGAACATTTCAGGGCTAATGCTCATGCTCCACAATGTCCACCTCATTTGCCTTCATGAACCTCTTTTAGAATCGAACTAGATTGCTGTTCGGATATGCATCTTAATAATATTCCTGATAACGATCGCTTGTACAACTTGTCCTCGAACAGGGTATATCTCGGAGCTTGATATTTTAATCTTCGAGCCTCATTCAAGTCTTGAGGAACGACCCTATTCTTTAAGTACATCAATGGTCTCATCCATGATTGGCCTACTTCATCTATTTCCATCAATTCCATTTTTGGTATAACATTCAAATCGATTGAAGGTGTATTCGACATCAACTACATGATCACCCTTTCTTTCTTGTTAGAACACGACCCCGAGAATTTGGAAAGAATGTCAGCCCAAGTTTTCTCTTCTCGAGGAATCGCTTGAATATTAACAACCGTGAACTCCTCCATCAACTGCTTTACTCGCTTCAAGTACTTCATCATCTTGAATACTTTTGCCTCATAGGTTCCTTGAACCTACCTCTGTACGAGCTCAGAGTCAGTCAATACAGTAAGAAACTTTATGTTTGCCTTCAGCTTCATTACTTGTAACAACGAAGCCTAAAGTTATTGTATAGTTAAGGTCTTCTCCATCAGGTCCTCGAAATGAGATTCCAGCACCACCACCTTCTCTAGTCGAAGATCTATCGACATGCATAAGCCACGTAGGCTCGGTTATGACCATCATGCTGACTTCCGAATTGAATGTTTCTGGCGAATCTATCTCCTCATCTATATTTGACCCTACTACTTCAACAATAAAATCCGCAAGGATATGGGCTTTGATAGTCATTTTTGGCTGATACTCGATATCAAACTATCTTAACTCTACTGCCCACTTGATTAATCTACCAGAAGTTTCACGTTTTGCTAGTATATGCCTAAGAGGATTTGTAAACACAATTATTTTGTAAGTCTGAAAATAAGGTCTAAGTCTTCTTGCGACCACGACTAATGCTAAAGCAAACTTTTCGATCTCCATGTAATTTATTCCCGCTCCTTGCAGCAATTTCTTAGATAGTAAATCAAATTTGCTTTCGGATCAATGTTCAAAGAATGAGTGTTTACTCTTGGATCAATTCTGATTATGTCATCTGAACTCCAGGCAAACCCACATTGGATCATAGAAAATCAATCAACATTGTTTCCATTCTAGGACTCAATTTCGTCCCTATCTTAGTGAATTTTTCTAGATTCCCCTCGACCAGTATGACCTTCTTATGCTCGGGGGGTTGCATAATCATATTAATGGTTTTACCTTTCTTTCCTTGCACTCTCTCAGTGTCGGGAACTAGGCCCGACTCCGACCCTTGTTCTTAACTTTCGGAACGCCTCTTCAATGGGGTTTTCGGCTCAATATTTGGTTTTATAGCCAGTGCGGTATTTTAACAATCCCATGCCATGCAATGATCATTGACCATCCCCCCAATGCCGGCCAACGTAGGAAATTTCACCTTTTGATGATAGGTCGAGACTACTACCTTAAAAAGGTTGGGGTCAGGCCTTCCCAAGATTGCGTTATAAGCAAAAGATGTGTCTACAACCAAGAACTTGATCATTTTAGTGACATTTCTGGGTTTCATTCCTAATGTTGTGCTTAACAGAGTTGTCCCGAGCGGAACGATCTCAAAACCTCCAAACCCGATCAATGGCGTGCCGGCCTTTTCAAGATGCGGATGTTGTAGATTCATCCTGTTAAGCGCCTCGGAAGAAATGATATTCGTCGACCTACCATTATCGATCAGCACTCTTTTGACTCCAAAATTTACAATTTTCAGGGTTAGCACCATGGAGAAATCCGGATTGTCATTTGTTGAACCCCAAGCAAATTCTTTAGGGTTATCTTCTTCACTAAAGGTGCTCACCTGATTCAACATAGAAGGTTGCTCGAAAGAAAGTACTTCCTTAATGAAAGCAACTCCATTAGCTATCGATCTTGTAGTGTGCTTTCGAGCATTCCTATTGTCGCCTCCGGTGGGACCTCCAGAAATAACATTGATCGCAGCATGTACATGATCGGTAACATGAGTTCGATCGTGAAGAGATACCTTCTGTTGTGTCGTTCTGTTCAGACTTCTTGATCGGTGTCTGCTCTGAGTATTGCGCTTGACATAGTCTTTTAGCTTGCCTTGAGAAATTAACCTTTCAATTTCTCTCCTCAAATGAATACAATCCTCAGTATTATGACCCCTGGCTTTGTGAAATCTGCAGTAGAGGTTATAAGATTCCGACCCCGGTGTCGATTGAGTAATGCAATTGGGCTCTGGGACCCAATTGTTGCGCTCCATTACGGTGAGTACATCGTCCGTTGAGGCAATTAATTCACTAATATTTACTTTTCCGAGTTCCTCTTCAAACCTATTTTAGGCTATGGTGGTCTAACGTAGACATTAGATCTTTGGTTATCCACCTTCGGTTTATGCATCGAGTCTTTGCCAAACACTCATTCTCTTGTTATTACCAGTTCCTCCATGATCTCCCATTCTCGGAATTGGTGCCCGGTCTACCTTCTTACTAATCAAATATTTGCTATTCTGCGAGTTCTACATTTTATTCATTTCTTCCTGAATCATGTATTTCTCAGCTATTTCCATTATCTTTTCAAACGACTTAGGTTGTTTTCTGCAAAGTGCATTTCCGAATTGTCCATTCCTCATCAAATTGAACATCAATGATGATAAGAACTCGATTTGTGGCATATCAACTTTGAGTAGTTCAATACTAAATCTCGAGAGCCATTGCCTCAGGGGTTCTCCTTCCAATTGCTTGATCGTTCCTAAGTGATTGGCAGGAAATATGGGCTTCCTTTGACTTGCGAATTGATGTCTCAATTTGTCACATAGTTGTTCGAACGAGAATATAGAATACGAAGGGAGTTTTCCGAACCAATCCAGGGCTATTCCCTCGAACGTGGTGACCATGATTTTGCCGCAAAAATCCTCAGAGTGTCCATACAGATTCAAAACGTTGATAAAGCTATTGATATGTTCATTGGGATCTGTTGTCCCATTATAGCGGGGAAGGCGAGTAGGTACCGTTTCAGTTCCTCTTGCCTCTCGAATCTTTTCGAAGAAAGGAGAGCATTTCATTATGCTATTCCCAATTTCATGCTCTCGATGGGTTAAAGGTGGGTGTCTTTTTTTTTCGAGCACTTCGTTCTCATGTTCCCTTTCACGATCTTTACCCATTTTAGATCGATCTCCTTCAACCATCCGCTTAGCTATTCTTTCCTCAATAATCCTTTCCAGTTCAGCTTCCGAATCCCTTCGTACAACAGGTTGCTTTCCCTTTTCACGGGTCTTTGGACAACTTTCTCCGATCATGGATACGTAATTTACTATTTTTGTGTTCTCAGGACGAACATAAGTTCTTGCCTGAGTGGGGTTGATCGGAGGATCTCCTGCTACAACCGACCTACGAGCGCTTCTATCTTCCCTCTCTCCAGATGCATCAGGATTTACTCTTGATGGTGCACGTTCCTTTCCAGCAGCTTGAGGGTTTGTCCTTGGTGCTTGGTGCTCTCTTTCTGTATTCAAGAATTCTCTGCACATCGTTCCTATGATTGACCTCAAATCCTCAATGGTCGTGTGTACATGTTGATCTCCAGGGCGAAACTCAGGTTGATTCCCTGCTTGCGACTGATCGTCCATTGGCCCTAGATTAACAGATGGTTCTCGGTTGTACGTATTTCCTCGAGTAGCAGGCATATTTCGATCTATTGTACAAGCAAGGCCCCTCGGTGGGCACCAATTGATTTAACGTGATTTCGCCGATCAATAAATGAGAATTGACAAATAAATGATGCGTTACGTAAGAGTTTTAACATAATTAGACAAAGGTCTTTTATATATATATTGAACCATGGAGTACAAATTATTTAGTATTTTGAGCTTGCCGATACAATATTGGATACTGTGCTAATGTTCCTATTGCTCTTAAACGTACAAAAAGTAAGAAAAATGCTAATCCGAGCAGAAAAGGTCCGAGCCGTATTCTTGCCTGGAGAAGCGTGTTGCGTCATTAAATGTACTGGATATATATAGATGTATTGCGTGCTAGGTAAACCTTCCCGTGCTGGATAAATCCCTAGGCCCAGGAGTCTTGGGGCAAGGCCCATCCCGCTGGAGCATAATGCGGCCCAAGAGACGGAGATCAGAGATAGAGCAAGGGACGAAGTTGATCGAGTAAGTGGATCATGTACAGAAATCATGCTGATCGAAACTATACCTTTATGGAATATCCCTCATCAGATTTGGTCGAATATTATAGAGAAAATGTTTCTACCTTCCTTTGGTGAAGAAACCAAAAATAGAATAAAAGAATGTTAATAGAAAAAATTACATACTAATTTATATTCATAATAATTCGTAATAAAGATGTGTAGGAAAAAAATTAAGTTTCTTTCATTTCATTCTATCCTACAATTGATTCTCATTATCATGTAGATTGAAGTTTTAATTTTTTATTTAAAAATTTTGACTGGTAGCTTAAGCAACAGTAGTACATGTGAAACGACGATTTATTTAATTTAATAACATTATAGTTTGAATTAAAGAGTTGTGTCTATTATTTGGAGTGGAGTCAAAGGCACTTTTCTTGCGTGCAAATATGTGATTGATCGCACATCGCACAAGAACTGTGATCCCTTTTATATAAACCATTATGATTCTTTAGATAAAAAATATGGTAATTTGTTCAAGTAAATTTTAACTACTTTCTAAATTGTGTATATACAATATATGTATATGTGTGCATCACTTATTAGCCTATTTGATAATATGATAGAGTATAACAATGATTACATTATAAACATGGTAAAAAAAGAAACATATGAATTACATTTAAAGAACAAAAAAAAGCTAATAATTTATAACGTTTGTTGTAACATTTGTTTAAGAATATTTTTGGAGTAACAAAAATATAAGAACTTTGTTATCAAAATAAATATTTAAAAATTGTCTTGCGCCATTCACATCATCTAAACTATTATCCAATCAAAATATTTATCCTAGCACATTTAGTTAGTCCAACGATGAGGTTAAAGTAAAATGTGCATCATGCCAATTATAAGGAAAGAATTTGAAGCCAAAATGTCAAGATCAACAATTACTCTTGTCAAGCTGCCCGCATGTAACTTAATTGGACATTAATTTTTTTGATCTAAAATACACTAAAGTTGCAAAACACCATATATCTATGTGATCAAATTATCAAGTTGAATAAATGTAAGAAAAAAATCTGGATAGTGGAAGGTATGACGGCCAAAATGCAATTTTACTAGTGCTATTAACTAAAAAATAGTTCAAAAATTACCTCTCCCAACTTCTTTTACAAAATGGAGCAAGTGGAATGCTATTTAAATCCACTTTTTTTCAATTTTTCTTTTCATGGGGCAGTGATCTACCAAATATGAAAAACTTAGTCTATTATCTTATGTCTATGCAAATACACTTTTGAGATCAATGTTAAAAAGACATGACAATTAAATTAAATGCAAAATTGATACGAACCTCGCCACGAATAACGAGACCCGAAAATTTAGGAATCCAAGGATCGTTCTATAATCAGGTTTAGATGGATTTAATGAAGACGCCACAAACGATGATGGATGAATCGTTTGATAAGTCGATGGATGAATGCCACGAGTCTTCTTGATAAGTTCACGAGGACGCCACGAACGATGTTGACTGAATCGCTTGATAAGTCGGAACGCCACAAGAATGCTTGATAAGTTCGTGAGGACGCCACAAACGATGATGGATGAATCGTTTGATAAGTCATTGAACGCCACAAAGATTTTATTCTTTGATAAGTTCATGAAGAAGAATTCTTCAAAGAAGGTGGAGAATACTCACACAGAATATTGAAGACTAAATCTTGAATTCATTAAAGAAAAAGGTCCTATAAATAGGACTAGATTAGATCATGAAAATAACTAGGAAACTAAAAACAAGGAAACAATAAAATAGTAAACTAACCTAATACCAAAAGGAAACTAAATCAAAGTAAAGAATAAACTAAGTCCTACAAAGACAAGGAAACTAAATCTAAATCTGAAAATGTAACTAAATTAAAAACTCCCACATGACAACTAATTATTGGGCTAGATCTTCTTCAATCTTGATGAGCAAGTAATCCTTCTTGACCCAACAACTTGTCTTCAGTTAATTCTTCCATGTCTTTTTTTTGGTCTCTTCATGGCCACATCAAAAATTATGTATTATAATTAAGATAATTAAACATTTACCTACATCTTTTTTCACATTTAGGACAAATGAGTATGTAATCATTTTTAGAGATTGGGTTTGCACAAAATTTTCCCACACAACATGGACAATACTATAATTCATCAAGAACATCCTACAATTCAAATTCAATATAAAAATTAATCTTCTTCCAAGTTTATAATTACTTGAATAAAAAGCATATAATAAATTCTTACCTTCATACCAATACATACTTGACGATGAGTAGAGTTACATCCTTCACAACACATCAGATTACCTCCGTCAGCACAAATCATACAAGCATCATCATACAATCACTTACATTACTCTTGGCCAATAATATTTGATTTATAACATTTGGATTCATTGAGTTTGTTCCATGCTTCAATTATGTAGTTTAAAATGGACTTTCATAGGTTTATCACAATTTCTCCCACCATGAACATGAAAGTTAGCTATAGTAAATACTGTATATCCACATACATAAAATATGCCATTTCTCTAAATTATTTCTTTGCTATTCATTTGTTTACTTAAATCATCCACTAAAAATACGTCTGCACCTTCTTAAATTTTTGTTGTATCTATAAGCAATGAAAATATAGTTCTCTTCGTGTTCTTATTCTCAAGTCTTTTTTTGTTATGCTCCCCTTCCTTTTAGAAGAACACCTGAAATTCTCATATTCTTCATTTTATATTAAACTTGTATTACTTTTCTTGAGATGGAACAACTCTCTTTTCTTCCGAACTGGTCATTAATTCCTGAAATTTCTTCATTCGACCCTTGAACATTCATTATTTTAAGGCGAATTTATTTGTGTGTCCTTATGGACCGTATTAAACCATAGTCTGGATCAGATGCACTATTTGATGAACTGTTTTGATTCTTCTTGCATGTTTTTGATTGGTCTACTATGTTTGATTTGGTCCAATATTGTAGAGAAAATGTTTCTACCTTTCTTTGGTGAAGAAACTCAAAATAAATTAATAGAATGTTTGTAGAAAAAATTACATGCTGATTTATATTCATAGTAATTCGTAATAAATATATGTAGGAAAAAATTATGTTTCTTAGATTTCTTTCAATCCTACAATTTGTTCTCATTATCATGTAGATTGAAGTTTTAGCTTTTCATTTAAAAATTTTGGATGGTAACTTAAGCAAAAGTAGTACATGTGAAACTACCATTTATTTAATTTAATAACGTTATAGTTTGAACTAAAGAGTTGTGTGTATTATTTGGAGTGAAATGAAAGGCACTTGTCTTGTGCAAATGTGTGATTGCTCGCACATCGCACAAGAATTGTGATCCATTTTATGTAAACCATTATGATTTTTAAGATAAAAAATAAGATAATCTGTTCAAGTATATTATGCCTAACTTTCTTAATTGTGTATATACAAGAGAATATACAACTTCCTCCATCCCAATTATTTTTATCCCTTGGTACAGTTGACAGTCAACATGACTAAATTTATAAAAACTATAATAAATAATTTAATTAATATATTTCACTAATAAGTTAATAATATCATATGACAACATATATATTTATCTTTAAAAGGTTTAATACTCCACAAATGTGAATAATTTAATATGATAAATCACATAAAAGATTGAAAAGTTTGACCGGGTACTGTAGCGAAGGGAGCAAAATAAATGGGCGGGTGGGAGTATATAATTATATATATGCATCACTTATTAGCCTATTTGATAATATGATAGAGTATAACAATAATTACATTATAAACATGGTCAAACAAGAAACACATGAATTACATTAAAAGAACAAAAAAAAAAGCTAATAATTTATAACTTTTATAGTAACTTTGTTTAAGAATATTGTTGGAGTATCAAAAATATAATAACTTTGTTATTAAAATAAATATTTAAAAATTATCTTGCGCCATTCTCATCATCTAAACTATTATCCAATCAAAACATTTATCCAAGCACATTTAGTTAGTGTAACGATGAGGTTAAAGTAAAGTGTGCATCATGACAATTATAATGGAATTTTTTTAAGCCAAATTGTCAAGATCACCAATTACTCTTGTCACGTTGCCCGCATGTGAATTAATTGGACATTAATTTTTTTGATCTAAAACAGACTAAAGTTGCCCAAAACATCTAAATAGTGGAAGTTATGACGCCCAAAATGCAATCTTACTAGTGCTATTAACTCAAAAATAATTCAAAAATTACCTCTTCCCCACTTTTTTTACAAAATGGAGCAAGTGGAATGCTATTTAGATCCACTTTTTTTCAATTTTTTTTTCATGGCATTGCTAGTGATCTACCAAATTTGAAAAACTTAGTCTATTATCTTATGTCTATGCATATACACATTTGAGATCAATGTTAAAAGACATGACAATTAAATTAAATACAAAATTATGTATTATAATAAAGATAATTAAACATTTACCTACAACTTTTTTCACATTTAGGACAAATGGGTATGTAATCATTTTTAGAGATTGGATTTGCACAAAATTTGCACACAGAGCATGGACAATACCATGATTTATCAAGAACTTCCTGCAATTCAAATTCAATGTACAAATTAATCTTCTTCCAGGTTTATAATATTTGAATAAAAAGCATATAATAAATTCTTACCTTCATACCAATACATACTTGACGATAAGTAGAGTTACATCCTTCACAACACATCAGATTACCTCCATCAGCACAAATCATACAAGCATCATCATACAAATCACTTACATTACTCTTGGCCTCAATAATATTTGATTTATGACATTTGGATTCATTTAGCTTGTTCCATGCTTCAATTATGTAGTTTAAAATGGACAGCCTAGTTCTTGAAAGGAGGAGACTTTCATAGGAGACTTTCATAGTAAATACTGTCTCAACATACACAAAATTTGTCATTTCTCTAAATTATTCCTTTGCTATTCATTTGTTTACTTATATCATCCACCGAAAATACGTCTACACCTTCTTAAATTGTTTTTATATCTTTAAGTCATGGAAATATAGTTCTCTTCGTGTTCTTATTCTCAAGTATTTTCTTTGTTGTGCTCCCCTTACAGAAGAACACCTGATATTCTCATATTCTTCATTTGATATTAAACTTTTATTAACTTTCTTGAATTGAATAACTCTCTTTACTTCTGAACTGGTCATTAATTCCTGAAACTTCTTTATTTTTGTGTCTTTATGGACCATATTAGACCATAGTCTGTATCAGATGCACTATTTGATGAACTGCATGTGCTTGAGCTTGAACAACTGCTTTGATTCTTCTTTGATTGGTCTACTATCTTTGATTTGGTCCAATATTGTAGAGAAAATGTTTCTAACTTACTTTGGGGAAGAAACCCCAAATAGATTAAAAGAATGGTAATAGAAAAAATTACATATTAATTTATATTCATAATAATTCGTAATTAAGATGTGTAGGAAAAAAATAGGTTTCTTTGATTTCTTTCTATCCTACAATTGATTCTCATTATCATGTAGATTGAAGTTTTAATTTTTCATTTAAAAATTTTGAATGGTAATTAAGCAAAATTAGTACATGTGAAACTACCATTTATTTCATTTAATAACGTTATAATTTGATGTAAAGAGTTTTGTCTATTATTTGAACTGAAATGAAAGGCACTTTTCGTGCGTGCAATTGTGTGATTGATCGCACATCGCACAAGTATTGTGATCCCTTTTATATAAACCATTATGATTCTTTAGATATAGAACACGATAATTTGTTCAAGTATATTTAACTAACTCTCTTAATTGTGTATATACAAGAGAATATACAATATATGTATAAGTATGCATCACTTATTAGCCTATTTGATAATATGATAGAGTATAACAATGATTACCTTATAAACATGATCAAAAAAGAAACATATGAATCACATTAAAAGAACAAAAAAAAAAAAGGCTAATAATTTATAACGGTTGTAGTAACATCTATTTAAGAATATTTTTGGAGTACAAATAATATAAGAACTTTGTTATTAAAATAAATATTTAAAAATTATCTTGCGCCATTCTCATCATCTAAACTATTATCCAATCAAAACATTTATCCTAGCACATTTAGTTAGTCAAACGATGAGGTTAAAGTAAAGTGTGCATCATGCCAATTATAATGGAAATTTTTTAAGCCAAATTGTCAAGATCACCAATTACTCTTGTCACGGTGCCCGAATGTGAATTAATTGGACATTAATTTTTTTTGATCTAAAATATACTAAAGTTTCCAAAAACCAAATATCTATGTGATCAAATTATCAAGCTCAATAAATGTGAGAAAAAAATCTGGAGAGTGGAAGTTATGACGCCCAAAATGCAATCTTACTAGTGCTAGTGATCTACCAAATTTGAAAAACTTAGTCTATTAACTTATGTCTATGCAAATACACTTTTGAGATCAATGTTAAAAGACATGACAATTAAATTAAATACAAAATTATGTATTATAATTAATATAATTAAACATTTACCTACATCTTTTATCACATTTAGTACAAATTAGTATTTAATCATTTTTAGAGATTGGATTTGCACAAAATTTGCACACACAACATGGACAGTATCATGATTCATCAAGAACATCCTGCAATTCAAATTCAATGTACAAATTAATCTTCTTCCTAGTTTATAATTATTTGAATAAAAAGCATAAACTAAATTCTTACATTCATACCAATACATACTTGGCGATAAGTAGAATTACATCATTCACAACACATTAGATTACCTCCATCAGCACAAATCATACAAGCATCATCATACAAATCACTTACATTACTCTTGGCCTCAATAATATTTGATTTATGTCATTTGGATTCATTGAGCTTGTTCCATGCTTCAATTATGTAGTTTAAAATGGACATCCTAGTTCTTGAAAGGAGGAGACTTTCATAGGTTTCATCACAACTTCTCACACCATGAACATGAAACTTTGCTATAGTAAATATTGTGTCTCAACATAAACAAAATATGTCATTTCTCTAAATTATTCCTTTGCTTTTCATTTGTTTACTTATATCATCCACTATAGGCAACATTTTCGAAATGATACCCTTATTTCCGTGTCTTCCAGCTACTTTATCGCCGACTTTGATTTCTAATACGTCTACACCTACTTAAATTATTTTTATATCTATACGTCATAAAAATATAGTTCTCTTCGTTTTCTTATTCTCAACTCTTTTCTTTTTTGTGCTCCCCTTCCTTATAGAAGAACACCTGAAATTCTCATATTCTTCATTTGATATTAAACTTTTATTACCTTTCTTGAATTGATCAACTCTCTTTACTTCTGAACTGGTCATTAATTACTGAAACTTCTTCATTCGACCCTTGAAACTTCATTATTTTTGTGTCTTTATGGACCATATTAAACCATAGTCTGTATATCAAATGCACTATTTGATGAATTGCATGTGCTTGAGCTTGAGCAAATGTTTTGATTCTTCTTTGATTGGTCTACTATGTTGGATATGGTCAAATATTGTAGAGAAAATGTTTCTAACTTCCTTTGGTGAAGAAACCCAAAATAGATTAGAAGAATGTTAATAGAAAAAATTACATATTAATTTATATTCATAATAATTAGTAATTAAGATGTGTAGGAAAAAAATAAGTATCTTTGATTTCTTTCTATCCCACAATTGATTCTCATTATCATGTAGATTGAAGTTTTAATTTTTCATTTAAAAATTTTGAATGGTAATTAAGCAAAATAAGTACATGTGAAACTACCATTTATTTCATTTAATAACGTTATAATTTGATTTAAAGAGTTTTGTTTATTATTTGGAGTGAAATGAAAGGCACTTTTCATGCGTGCAATTGTGTGATTGATCGCACATCGCACAAGAATTATGATCCCTTTTATATCAACCATTATGATTCTTTAGATAAAGAACACGATAATTTGTTCAAGTATATTTTAACTAACTCTCTAAATTGGGTATATACAAGAGAATATACAATATATGTATATGTATGCATCACTTATTAGCCTATTTGATAATATGATAGAGTATAACAATGATTACTTTATAAACATGATCAAAAAAGAAACACATGAATCACATTAAAAGAACAAAAAAAAAGGTTAATAATTTATAACGGCTATAGTAACATCCATTTAAGAATATTTTTGGAGTAATAAAATATAAGAACTTTATTATTAAAATAAATATTTAAAAATTATCTTTCGCCATTCTCAACATCTAAACTATTATCCAATCAAAACATTTATCCTAGCACATTTAGTTAGTCCAACGATGAGGTTAAAGTAAAGTGTGCATCATTCCAAATATAATGGAAATTTTTTAAGCCAAATTGTCAAGATCACCAATAACTCTTGTCACGTTGCCCGCATGTGAATTAATTGGACATTAATTTTTTTTGATCTAAAATAGACTAAAGTTGCCAAAAACCATATATCTATGTGATCAAATTATCAAGCTCAATAAATGTGAGAAAAAAATCTGGATAGTGGAAGTTATGACGCCCAAAATGCAATCTTTCTCGTGCTATTAACAAAAAAATAATTAAAAAATTACATACTCCCCACTTCTTTTACAAAATGGAGCAAGTGGAATGCTATTTAGATCCACTTTTTTCAATTTTTTTTTCATGGAATTGCTAGTGATCTACCAAATTTGAAAAACTTAGTCTAAATCTTATGTCTATGCAAATACACTTTTGAGATCAATGTTAAAATACATGACAATTAAATGAAATACAAAATTATGTATTATAATTAAGATAATTAAACATTTAACTACATATTTTTTCACATTTAGGACAAATGAGTATGTAATCATTTTTAGAGATTGGATTTGCACAAAATTTGCAAACACATCATGGACAATACCATGATTCATCAAGAACATCCTGCAATTCAAATTCAATGTACAAATTAATCTTCTTCTAGGTTTATAATTATTTGAATAAAAAGCATATAATAAATTCTTACCTTCATACCAATACATACTTGACGTTAAGTAGAGTTACATCCTTCACAACACATCAGATTACCTCCATCAGCACAAATCATACAAGCATCATCTTACAAATTACTTACATTACTCTTGGCCTCAATAATATTTGATTTATGACATTTGTATTCCTTGTTGCTTCAATTATGTAGTTTAAAATGTTCTTGAAAGGAGGAGACTTTCATAGGTTTAATCACAATTTCATCTCAACATACACAAAATATGTCATTTCTCTAAATTATTCCATTGCTTTTCGTTTGTTTACTTATATCATCCACTGAACATACGTCTACACCTTCTTAAATTGTTTTTATATCTATAAGTCATGAAAATATAGTTCTCTTCGTGTTCTTATTCTCAAGTCTTTTCTTTGTTGTGCTCCCCTTCCTTATAGAAGAAAACCTGAAATTCTCATATTCTTCATTTGATATTAAACTTCTATTACCTTTATTGAATTGAACAACTCTCTTTACTTCTGAACTGGTCATTAATTCCTGAAACTTCTTCATTCGACCCTTGAAACTTCTTTATTTTTGTGTCTTTGTGGACCATATTAAACCATACTCTGGATAAGATGCACTATTTGATGAACTGCATGTGATCGAGCTTGAGCAACTGTTTTGATTCTTCTTGCATATTTTTGATTGGTCTACTATGTTTGATTTGGTCCAATATTGTAGAGAAAATGTTTCTAACTTCCTTTGGTGAAGAAACCCAAAATAGATTAAAAGAATGTTAATAGAAAAAATTACATATTAATTTATATTCATAATAATTCGTAATTAAGATGTGTCGGAAAAAAATAAGTTTCTTTGATTTTTTCTATCCTACAATTGATTCTCAATATCATGTAGATTGAAGTTTTAATTTTTCATTTAAAAATTTTGAATGGTAATTAAGAAAAAGTAGTACATGTGAAACTAACTTTTATTTCATTTAATAAAGTTATTGTTTGATTTAAAGAGTTTTGTCTATTATTTGGAGTGAAATGAAAGGCACTTTTCGTTCGTGCCATTGTGTGATTGATCGCACATCGCACAAGAATTGTGATCCCTTTTATACAAACCATTATGATTCTTTCGATAAAGAACGTGATAATTTGTTCAAGTATATTTTAACTAACTCTCTAAATTGTGTATATACAAGAAAATATACAATATATGTATATGTATGCATCACTTATTAGCCTATTTGATAATATGATAGAGTATAAAAATGATTACATTATAAACATGGTAAAAAAAAAAACATATAATCACGTTAAAAGAAAAAAAAAAGGCTAATAATTTATAACGGCTGTAGTAACATCGATTTAAGAATATTTTTGGAGTAATAAAAATATAAGAACTTTGTTATTAAAATAAATATTGAAAAATTATCTTGCGCCATTCTCATCATCTAAACTGTTATCTAATCAAAACATTTATCCTAGCACATTTAGTTAGTCCAATGATGAGGTTAAAGTAAAGTGTGCATCATGCCAATTATAATGGAAATTTTTTAAGCCAAATTGTCAAGATCACCAATTACTCGTCACGTTGCCCGCATGTGAATTAATTGGACATTAATTTTTTTGATCTAAAATAGACTAAAGTTGCCAAAAATCATGTATCTATGTGATAAAATTATCAAGCTAAATAAATGTGAAAAAAAAATCTGGATAGTGGAAGTTATGACGCCCAAAATGCAATCTTACTAGTGCTATTAACTAAAAAATAATTCATAAATTACATCTTCCCCACTTCTTTTACAAAATGGAGCAAGTGGAATGTTATTTAGATCCACTTTTTTTCAATTTTTTTTCATGGCATTGCTAGTGATCTACCAAATTTGAAAAACTTAGTCTATTATCTTATGTCTACGCAAATACACTTTTTAGATCAATGTTAAAAGAAATGACAATTAAATTAAATACAAAATTATGTATTATAATTAAGATAATTAAACATTTACCTACATCTTTTTTCACATTTAGGACAAATGAGTATGTAATCATTTTAAGAGATTGGATTTGCACAAAATTTGCACACACAGTATAGACAATACCATGATTCATCGAGAACATCCTGCATTTCAAATTCAATGTACAAATTAATTTTCTTCCAGGTTTATAATTATTTGAATAAAAAGCATATAATAAATTCTTACCTTCATACCAATAAATACTTGACGATAAGTAGAGTTACATCCTTCACAACACATCAGATTACCTCCATCAGCACAAATCATACAAGCATCATCATACAAATCACTTACATTACTCTTGGCATCAATAATATTTGATTTATGACATTTGGATTCATTGAGCTTGTTCCATGCTTTAATTACGTAGTTTAAAATGGACAACTTAGTTCTTGAAAGGAGAGACTTTCATAGGTTTAATCATAATTTCTCCCACCATGAATGATACGAACCACGTTAAGAAAAACGAGACCCGCATTATAAGGATTGAAAGATCGTTCTACAATCAGGTTTAGGATGGATGAACGCCACAAGTTGCCTTGATAAGTTCACGGGGACGCCACAAACGATATTGACTGAATCGTTTGATAAGTCGATGTTGAACGCCACAAGTCTTCTTGATAAGTTCGGTAGGACGCCACAAACGATGATGGATGAATCGTTTGATAAGTCGATGAATGAACGCCACAAGAATTAGACAAATTGAAAAATCCTTGATAAGTTCAAAAGAGTTCTTCAAAGAAACTAGAGAATTCCTTCTCACTAAAATAATAAGATTCAAGTTGTGTGTCTTCTATTACATATTAGGCCTATATATAAAGCTGAAAATTAAGTCCTAACAAGACTAGGAATAGGACTTCTAGAGTAAACTACTTTGACTAGGAAACAAAAACCTCTAATAAACTAGGAAACAAATAAAGTTCTACTACTAAATATAATATACTATTTATTACTATAGATAACTATCATTTATTACTATAGATGACTAAACATGCTAGTTATCTTATCCACTCCCTTCTTGAGAAATTGCATTTAGTTGGACTTGTATAATGTTGACAAAATTCGGTTGTTCATTTCCGAACACATCCAACTCCTTTTGTTGCGCTTGATTTATTAACTCATTGAGTTCTTCTTCCTTGAAACGTTTGGCTCTTGCTCTCGTCACTGGACCTTGTGGAACTTTGATTGGTTCTTCAAAGTGCAATTTTCCATTTATGTCCTCATCATTCCCCTCCTCTTGAAAAGGATTTGCCCTCAAATCATCACCTACATCAAAAGGACTTAAATCAGTAACATTGAATGTAGTGCTAACATTGTACTCACCTGGTAGGTCTAGCTTGTAGGCATTGTCATTGACGCGCTCAAGAACTTGAAAAGGACCATCTCCCCTTGGGAGCAACTTCGAACGCCTTTGGGATGGAAATCTTTCTTTCCTCATGTGCAACCAAACCCAATCTCCGGGTTCAAAAACTACCTTGCGACGCCCTTTGTTGGCTTGCTTTGCATATTGTTCCGTCTTCTTCTCTATATTGAATCTTGCCTTTTCATGTATCTGCTTAACAAATTCAGCCTTTTTCTTTCCATCCAAGTTAACTCTTTCAGACAAAGGTAATGGTGTTAAATCCAATGGAGTTAAGGGATTAAAACCACAAAACTATTTCAAATGGAGAAAACTTAGAAGCAGAATGAATGGTACGATTGTAAGCAAACTCAACATGTGGTAAACATTCTTCCCATGTTTTGATGTTCTTTTTAATTATAGCCCTCAACAAAGTAGATAAAGTCCTATTTACTACTTCAGTTTGACCATCAGTTTGTGGATGACAAGTGGTGGAAAATAACAACTTAGTCCCTAACTTACACCACAAGGTTTTCCAAAAGTAACTCAAAAACTTAGCATCTCTATCGGAAACAATGG
>JAYDYQ010002303.1:0-24964 GCA_034814905.1 Penstemon davidsonii | reverse complement strand
TCAGATGGTCAAGTTCCCCACTTTGGCCGGGGTCGGAGAGATGAGGAACGACCAGTGCATGGCGTGGGAATGTTATAACACGTCCTTAAACATGAAGAAGCAGTTCGAGCCAGTATTGCCCTCGAAAAGAAAGTTGGAGGATGAAAAGGTTTTTTCGGTATCCGACCTCCCCATGCCAGATTGTGAAAAGCTCCAGGGTAAAAAAGGAAAAGAGATCGATATGAGTGTTCAGCCCCCGAACCATAAACAAGTGACATTAGTCCCGGGTTCCCCCGAGAAGTTCACCAGGATCGGGACTGAGCTAAGTCAAGGGATGGAGACCATGCTAATTGAATTTCTGAGAAACAACGCCGATGTCTTCGCTTGGAGCTCCGATGACATCGTAGGGATCGACCCGAGGGTAATTACTCATTCTTTAAATATCGATCCAAAAGCGAAGCCAGTTAGGCAAAAGAATAGGAATCATGGTCGTGAAAAAGATAAAATCATTAACGCAGAGGTCGACAGATTGTTTGCTGCCGGGCAGATTAAGGAAATAACATTCACTGAGTGGCTTTGCAATGTGGTGTTGGTATCGAAGGGAGAGAAGGTCGACAACAAATGGAGAATGTGTAATGACTTTACCGACCTGAACAAGTTGTGTCCAAGGGACCCCTATCCCTTACCACGGATCGATATGCTGGTTGACTCGACCGCGGGGTTCATTTTCTTTAGTATGATGGATGCTTTCCAAGGATTTTATCAAATATTTATGAATGAAAGAGATCAGGACAAGACAGCCTTCATCACCGAACGAGGAGTGTACTGTTTTATAGTAATGCCTTTCGGACTGAGGAATGCAGGGGCAACCTATCAGAGGCTCGTGAACATGATGTTCAAGGATCTTATTGGTGAAATTATGGAAGTTTATGTCGATGACATGCTTGTGAAGAGTATGACCGAGGAAGACCATATAAAGCACCTTGACAAATGTTTCGCGATCTTGAGGAAGTATAGGATGAAACTAAATCCTGCTAAGTGCACTTTTGGGGTGAGATAGGGAAAATTCCTCGGCTATTTGGTCCACAAGCGCGGCATTGAGGCAAACCCAGAGAAAATCCGAGCTATAGCCGAACTAAAACCACCAACAAAGCTTTCTGAAGTGCAGAGTTTGATCGGAAAAATAATATCGTTGAACAGGTTTATATCCCGCTGTTGGATGAAGATGAAGACTTTGAAGTGAAGGGAGGTTTTGATGATTTCCAAAGTCGTCAGCTAAGTGGAAGCTTAGTACAAACCTAAGAAGATATTTGACCAAGGAAGAAGTACTTCAGACGAGTCAAATATGGTCCAGAAGACTACTGATCTGTTGCTGAAGAAGTAATCAGACTGGTGGACTATCAGCCGACTCAAATCAGATTAGTTCAAGTTTGGGATCAGCCGAGTATACATCAGACGAGTGACTTCGATCAGCAGAGTGGAAGTGGATCAGAAGTTAGCGCAACGGTAATAAATGCACTTGGAGTAATAAATGCTGAAGAGGAAGGGTATTTATGACAAATGATTGAAGAGAAACCTCGTATCAGCTTGGTGCATTTAATGCGGACTGACAGCAAGTACAGCAGAGTGTACAGTGTTCAGTCGCAGGTAGCCGTTTCTGCAGAAGGACCAGTACTCGATGATTTGGACACCTGTCGATCTCTCAACGGGCAGATTTTCAAATCTCAAGTATAAATAGTTCAGTTCGTGTGTTGAAGAAGATGAAACAACACATTTTGAGAGCAAAAATCTGAAGCAGAATTCTTCTAAGTCTCAAACTCAAGAACAGAACACTCATCAGCCTAGTCATCTGTTGACGAAGCAGAATAGAGAGAAAACAGAATATATACATAAATCTGAGTGATTTTGTTAGAACCGTGTTGTGAGGAGCTGTTATCCATCTTTGTGAGTGATAAAGCTTCGTAGGATAGGAGTTTCTTTGTGATTTCCTATTGTGAACTTACGGCCATATCATTTGTTGTTTGGCGTAAGCTGTGTATACTATAATCTGTGTGATTTAGTATAACCCAAGATCTAAGTGACTTGGAAGAGTGGACTAAAGGATTTCTATCCATATAACCACTATAAAAATCCTTTGTGTTTTTGCTTGCATAATTTTCTGCATATTTGAAACAACATACTTAAAACACTTAAAGGTTAACTGTTTGAAAAGTTTTTAAGGAGTTTGTTAAAACTGGGGATAAAACTATTTCAAAGTTAAAGAAAACTACTTGTGAAAAACACTTGATAAATCCGCTGCAAGTTAGTTTATTTTAAAACTCTGATTTTGATAAAATCAGCTAAGTAAAATCAGAAGAGTGGTCAACTCTGCTGTTCAAAGCTTTGTGCGAGATCAGCTTAGTCTGCTTACGATTCTTGATCAGCTTAGTCTGCTGACAGAAAAGTTAGAGAATTTTTAAAAGGTAAATTTTTAAAGAGGTCTATTCACCCCCCTCTAGACCTCATCTGACTACTTGGGACCAACAAGTGGTATCAGAGCAGGTGGTTCATCTGAATCATCTGACTGATCAACGAGCTTGATCCTTAAGTGTTTTTCAAAGGTTTTCAAAAGTTTTCAAAAGAGCATCTTTTTGAAAAACAAAACTTTTTGAAAAATGGATTGTATTAGCCTAGTTCCCCACATAGGCGGTATGAGCTTTGAGGACTGGAAAATACGCATGGAAATTTTCCTTGCTGCTTATAATGACAATATGTATAGATGCATAACAAAAGGTCCGATAAGAGTCACCAAAACAATCAAGGTTGATGGCCAAGATGTGGTTGTTGACAAAGATGAAGATGAGATGACAGCTGATGAAATCAAGCTGAAAAATCTAGACAAAGTTGGAATCTTCATCATGACTAAAGCTCTGGACAATGAAAGGTTTGACAAGGTCAAACATTGCAAAACATCTAAGGAAACGATGCCATCAAAGAACACAATCTAAGTGTTGCCATGGAGAAGTTTGAGAACTTCAAAATGAAACCTGGAGAAACCATTGACCAGATGGATTCAAGGTTTACAAAAGTGTTGAACAACGTACTGAAGTTGGGTAAGACGTTTTCTGATAAGGAGATCACCGTCAAAGTTCTAAAGGCGCTACCACCAAAGTTCAACATGAAGATCACAGTGATGGAAGAATCAAGGGATCCGGGGAAGATCTCACTGACTGAGCTGTTTTCTGTACTCAAGGCGTACGAGTATAAAATACCAAGGATGGGAATAGAAGAGACCTCAACTTCTGGCCCCACTGCTGCACTGGTCGCTGCAGAAAGAACAAGAAAATCCGCTGGAAAAAGCAGAGACGAGGACTCATCTGATGAGGCCCCAGTACTGAACAAGAAGGAGTACACTGCTGTCGATGTGGCTTTGTTATTGAACGGGTTCAAAAAGTTCTACAAGAGAAAAATGAAGAACAAATATAACAATGCTTCTACTTCTAAACCTGCCTCTAATTCTCATGATATTAAGGATGATTATAAATCCAAAATGATGTGTTATAATTGCAGGAAATTGGGACATTTCATCAAGGACTGCCCATATCCTAAAGCGGAGAAATATACAGAGGAGGAAAAGAAACAAAGAAAAGAAAGAAGAGAGAAGAGATACCAAAAGAGCAAAGTGTTGTTGGCTGAAGCTGAAAAGATGGCAGCCATCTACTCATCTAACACAGAATCAGGCACGTCAAGTGATGACTCTGTTTTTGACGAGACACCTGCACTGCTCTGTCTCATGGCCAAGGAATCTGAAGATTCTGACAATGAGGTAATACTCTCTGAAAGTGAGCTTGAACTGTTTAGCTCATTTGAGCAAATGATGAACAACAAAGTAGATGTTGTTAATGAGCTTGCTAAGCTTAAGGACGAGATGATTCTGCTGAAAAAGCAAAATGCTAAACTGAAACTTAAGGTTGAAAGACCTGAAGAATCAGCCATGTATAAAAAGCTTTCGCATGAATGTGAATCTCTGAGAGCTGAATGTGAAATGTACAAGGGACAAATCAAGGAACTTGAAGCTAGATTATCCTCACATAATAAGTCGTCTGTTCCTAAGTCGTCTGTTGTGTCGATAGATAAACCAACTGAACAGAGTACTCCCTTAGTAAAAGAAAGTTTAGAACTGAACAAAGCTGAGAAGTTTATATCTGCTGATAATAGTAACATTGTCCTGTATGTTCAGACTGCTAAACCCATTTCACCTGAGATTGAGAAAAAGGAGATGAAAACTCCTAAGGCTAAGAAGGGTAAAAAGCCTGAAAATGAAAAACAGACTGATAAAACTAAACAGCTGAATAGTCCCAAGAAGTCTGCTGATAAGAGTAAAACCAATCAGACTAGTAAAGCTAAGTCGTCTGTTGAAGAGCAAGTAAAGAGCAGACCTAAGAAGCAAAGAAATTATAACAACAATGCTTGGCATGGAAATGAGTCTTACTATGTGCAACCTGCTTATCCACCTTATTATGCTGCACCTCATTATCCACCTCACTATGCTGCATATCCTGCTCATCAACCAATGCATGCTTACCCTGCTTATCATGCATCTTAACCTGCTTATGAGCCCTATCCTCATCATAATGACTATCAACATAACATGCCTGCTGATTATGATGAAAATGAAGTTGTTCATGCTCCTGCTAAAATTGTAAAGCCTAAGAAGCCTAAGACCTCAACATCTTGGGTTGTCAAAGGTGACACTAATCCACCAGGACCCTCTCAATAAAGGGTACCTAAAACATTTTTATTTTATTTTGTAGGTTAGGATTAGGAGTAGGAGTAAAGTAGTGAAGAAATGGTACTTGGACAGTGGATGTTCAAGGCACATGTGTGGAGACATACATGAACTGGCAGATGCTGTTGCTGTGAATGGTCCAAGGGTTACTTTTGGAGACAGCAAAGAAGGCAAGGTTGTAGCTGTTGGAAAGCTTATCAAAGGAAACATAGAGATATCTGACGTCTCATATGTTAGTGGCCTGAAGTACAATCTGCTGAGCATAAGTCAATTTTGTGACAAGGGATTTTCCGTAGTGTTTTCATCAGATAAGTGCTATGTTGAACAAGTTGGAACAAAGAAGGTTATTTTATCTGGAAGAAGACAAGGAAACATCTATGTAGTCGACTGGAATTCTGTGGACAAGAGTTCTAATGTTTGTTTGGTGGCTTCTACACCAAGTGAAATCAGTTGGCTTTGGCACAAAAGAATGAATCATTTGAATTTCAAGACCATAAACAAGCTTTGTGACGCATGTCAGAAGGGTAAACAAGTGAAGTCATCTTTCAAAAGCAAGAAGCACCAATCTTCAACCAGAATTTTGGAGCTGTTACATATTGATTTGTTTGGCCCTATTGATCCAATCAGCAATGGTGGAAAGAAATACTGCCTGGCTGTTGTGGATGATTTTTCAAGATTTACTTGGGTGATTTTCATGAAGAAGAAAAGTGAAACCAAGGAACATCTTACTAATCTGATGGAACTGATCCAGAATGAGAAGAGTCAAAGAATACTGAAGATCAGATCAGATAGAGGGACTGAGTTTACAAACTCTACTGTTGAAGAGTATTGTAATTCCAGAGGAATCAGTCATGAATACTCTGCTGCCAGAACCCCTCAACAAAATGGACTTGCTGAAAGGAGAAACAGAACTCTAAAAGAAAACTACCAGGACAATGATAGCTGAAGCAAAGCTGCCCCAAAGATTCTGGGCAGAAGCCACAAATACAACATGTTATACACAGAAAAGTCAAAACAAGACACCTTATGAGCTATGGAACAACAGAAAGCCTAATTTGCATTATCTTAGGATTTTTGGTTGTAAATGTTATGTTTTGAATAATGGGAAAAATCACCTTACTGCATTTGCAGAAAAGGCTGATGAAGCTGTTTTTGTAGGTTATTCTACTGTTAGTAAAGCTTATAGAGTGTTTAACAAAAGAACTTTACTTGTAGAAGAATCTATTCATGTAGTATTTGATGAACCAAGTCAATCTTCTGAAAAGAATCAAAGTGCAAATCCAGAGATATCTGCTGACTTTCAGAGATTGAGTGTGGAAAGAAAGGAAGAATATGTACCCATCATACTACCTGATTTAACTCAAGCTGTTAACTCAAGTGCTGTTCAAAATCAGTCTGCTGATTGTCTAACAGAGGAGTTGCGAACAGCTGACAGACCAGAGACTGTTCAACAGACTACAACTGTTCAACAGACTACTACTGAAACTCCAACAGTAGTGTTGCAAGATCAATCAAGAGGACAACATCCAGATTTGCAACCTGATCTCAGATGGCTCAGAGATCACCCACCTGAGTTAGTGATTGGTGATCCTTTGGATAGAGTGAGAACTAGAAGGTCAACTGCAAATGAAACAATGTTTGTAAGTTTTCTTTCACAAATTGAGCCTAAAGTGATTGATGAAGCTCTTGGTGATTCTCACTGGATTGAAGCAAAGCAAGAAGATTTGAATCAATTTGAAAGGAATGAAGTCTGGTACTTAGTTCCCAGACCTACTCATCAAAGGGTAATTGGCACTTAGTGGGTTTTCAGGAATAAAATGAATGAAGATGGTATGGTTACCAGAAACAAAGCAAGACTAGTTGCCAAAGGTTACTGCCAAGAAGAAGGCATTGATTTTGATGAGACATTCGCACCAGTTGCAAGGCTTGAAGCAATCAAATTGTTCCTAGCTTATGCTGCTTACAAGAACTTCACTGTCTATCAGATGGATGTGAAGTCTGCTTTTCTCAATGGAGAATTGCAAGAGGAAGTGTACGTTGAACAACCTCCTGGCTTTGAAGTTTATCAACAAGGAGACAAGGTATATCGTCTGAAGAAAGCACTCTATGGACTGAAACAGGCTCCAAGAGCATGGTATGATACTTTATCTGATTTTCTTTTAATTAAAGGATTTCGCAAAGGTAAAGTAGATAAAACCTTGTTCACTATTGAATGGGATAATCATATATTGCTAGTACAAATATATGTGGACGATATTATTTTTGGTTCGACTAACAAACAGATGTGTGAGAGGTTCTCTAAGCTGATGCAGAACAAGTTTGAAATGAGCATGATGGGAGAACTAAATTACTTTCTTGGATTACAAGTTAAACAGCTACCTGACGGTATTTTTATTAATCAAGCAAAGTACACAAAAGATCTGTTCAAGAAATTTGGTATGGAAACTAGCTCATCTGTTAATATTCCTATGTCTACTGGACTTCGTCTGGACAAGGATGAAGGTGGCAAGTCAGTTGACATCACCAAATACAGAGGCATAATTGGGTCACTGTTATACTTAACAGCTAGCAGACCGGATATTATGTATTCTGTTGGGGTTTGTGCGAGATTTCAATCAGATCCTAAGGAATCTCATCTCTTAGCTGCTAAAAGGATATTAAAATATCTCAAAGGCACACAAGAATTGGGATTGTGATACCCAAGAGAATCAGGATTTGAACTTATTGGATATTCAGATTCTGACCTTGCTGGCTGCAAAATTGATAGGAAGAGTACTACAGGTGCTTGTCAATTCTTAGGCAGTCGTCTGATCTCATGGATGAGTAAGAAACAGACTTCAGTGTCCATATCCACTGCTGAAGCTGAATACATTGCTGCTGGAGCATGTTGTGCACAAATACTTTGGTTGAAGCATCAACTAGAAGACTATAATCTCAAGATCAGTGGAATCCCTATCTACTGTGATAATACAAGTGCAATCTCACTTACTCAGAATACTACTAGTCATTCCAGGACTAAGCATATTGAGATCAAACATCACTTCATCAGAGACCATGTTGAAAAAGGAAATGTTATTATTGAGTATGTTCATACAGACAATCAGATTGCTGACATTTTCACCAAACCATTGAATGAAGCAAGATTTTCCACTCTAAGAGCGGAATTGGGCTTGTTAAAATTGGATTCATAAGCTAAGGGGGAACCTATCAGAAGACTAGGTTCAACAGCTGACTAATCTGATATCAACAAGTACTGTATCTCAAGAAGACTGACTCTCAACAGACTAGTTGACTGATGAATTCTTGAATTCAGGGGGAACGTGTATGACTAGCGGTACTCCTGTTTAAAGATGAAATCTTCAATGACAGTTAGTTGAAGTTGTGTTAATCAGAAGATTTGTTCTTAATTCTTGAAGATTTGAAGATTATTTATCTTGCTGGATTGACAAACAGCAAAGGAAGATCACTAGATATTGGCTTTCACTAGTGATATATTGTATCAGACAAGTCGTCTATCAGATAAGTATTTTACTCATCTGTTTTCATTTATGTCAGCTTATATTAAGTGTAGTACTGAAAACGTTTTATCAAATACACGCTTTTATAAGTAACAGACGAGTGGCGTTTCAAATTCCCGCCTGTCTGACATATTAAATGCTATTTTGAAATCCGCGTATCACGATCGCACGATCTGCTTTTCAGTAACTGATCTAACGGTTACCACTTTTCACGGAAACCGACAAGAACTAACATCTATAAATCCAGATCTGATCAGCTTACTAAGCTTTTACGCACCCTCAAAATTTCAAAAGCATACAGAGCAATTCTGCGAACTATATACTGCGAATTTCTCTCCGTTTTCTTTAATCTCTTTCAGAATGTCTACCAAAGAAGCTGTTGCTGAAGGTATGTTCTTGAACTACCTAACCTATCATGCGACTGGCACACCACTGATGAAGGAGATTCTGGAGAAATTCAAAGCGGCTACTCTGGTTAACTTCATGGAGGCCCATGAAGATATGATCTTCAAGGAACAAGTGATGGAATTTTATGGTTCCAAAGATGACGTTGACTATGAAAAGCTGGAAATTAAAGCCAAGATTGGGGATAAAAACATCCGTGTAACCCCCAAATTGCTGAATGAGAAGTACGGACTCTCTCTTGAAGGGTCCACTGAAATTGCAACCCTAGCTGAACCCTTTGAGTCAGATTTCTGGAATTTGGCCTCGAAGAAAAATCAAGTTTGGTCTAGGAGCATCAAAAAGAATCAGCTGAAGGACGAATTTCAGCGAATGGCTGATTTAGTTGCAAAGGTCCTAGAGAACTGCACATTCTCTCTGGACAGCGTACCAATGAAGAGGTTTCACACTATGATAGCCATTTACTATGGTTTGAAGGTAAATTGGGCTACCTTCATCTGGTACATCCTTGCTGATCACAAGACTCGTGGTCTGACTCTGCACAGGATATTCATTAGTCATCTGTTAGTAAATTTGAATGTGAAGTGACTAATGGGAAGGAAATTCATAAGGCAAAGGAGCTAAAGATTTATGACGCAGTTAAAACTGGAAGGTCAAAGGAGCCTGCTGCTGTGCCTGAGAAAAAGCAACAGAAGAGAAAGGCTGCTGAGCCTAAAGTGCCTGCTGACAAAGGCAAGAAAAGCAAAACAACTGTTCAAACAGCAAAGCCTGCTGTTGAAGCCAGAACAGTCGTGCCAAAAAGAAAGGATGCTGTGGATTCTGTTATTGATGAAACAGTCAAGGAGATTGACGAATTGTCAGTTGAGACATCTTCTGACAAGACAATTTCAGTTGAAGTGCAAGCTGAAAATGTGTCTAAATGAACAAGGAGTGCTTTGAAAGATACTGCCATATCTACTGCTCCTGTTCTCCATACAAAGAAAACCATCAGAAAGAGGATGACATTTATTGAGGAACCAACTGAACTTTCTGAACTGGTTAGGAAAAGTCCTCCATCTGCTGAGAGGCCTGTTGGATCAACAGAGAAGTCTGCTGAAGTGAAGTCAGCTGATCAAGAGAAACAGACTTCAGCACCAACAGCTGAGGTTGCTGAACCTCAAAAGGATCCTGAAGTGCAGATCCTTGAGCCTATTGCTGCTGCACCAGTAGCAATTGCGCCACCAGAAACAACAGCTGAGGCACCAGTTGTTGAATCAAGAGCTGCTAGAAAGAGAAGAACTGGCAAGACAAAGGTGTCAGCTTATCACAAAAAGAAGCGCGAAGAAGCTGAACAGAGAAAACGTGATGAGGCTGAACTGAAGAGGGCTCTTGAAGCGAGCAAGAAAGAAGCTGATGTCAAAAACATGACAGAAGCTGAATTAGCTGCCAAGGAAGAAGCAGACTTGGCAAAGGCCCTGGAAGACAGCAAGAAGGATGCATATGGACCACGGAGGTCTGGAGGCATCGTGATTGGAGAAAGACCCAAGGAAGGACAATACATCTTACCAAGGGCTGAACCAATCAAAAAGAAGAAGTCTGAAGTTAGAAGAGCACTTCAGATAGTCCAAAGTGACTCTGCTGTATTCAAAAGATTTGAAGCTGAGCTAGAAAGGATGAATCAGCTGCTTCAATCTAGGACAACCTTTCTCCCAGAAAAGATAAGGTACAATCGCTGGAGGGAGTATAGGTTAAACAAATCTGAGGAAGAGATCCAAGCGTGGAAGGAGTTTGCTGCTGAAGGCCGTTGGGTTCTCAGTTGGCTGCATACAAATTCTGTAGCAAAGGCATTGGACTCAGATTTCGTAAGAGACAGATTGCATGATTTTGCAAGAATCATTGCAACTCGGGAGGCAACTGCTATCAAGAACTCTATTTCAAATAAACTAGGTCCTGCTCATGACCGGATTGATAGAGCGATTAAGATTGTTGTGTACACGACTCTGGAGAAATGGGCTGAGAGATCTAGATTTGAACCAGGAACATCAAGCACAATGCCCACTCTGCCAAACTTACAGCAAATTGCCTATGGCTCTGATATCAGACTGAGTATTCAACAGACTACCTCACCATTCGTGCCAGCTGACTTGATTCGTCAGAAGACAGTTGTGTCTACTGATGGTACTGAAATCATTCACGTAGCTGATGAGCCAGCTAGTGAAGAACAAAAGAAAGACCAGCAAGCTGAAGAGATCAACTTGGATACATCAAAGAAGCTGCCTACTATGGTCAAGGACTTAGTGCCTTTAGCTTTGGAATGGAAAGCTGAAGATAGTCCTGCTCTTCATGAGACAACTGTTCAACAGGAAGAAGAACCTGCTGAAATTCAACAGGAAGAGGAACCTGCTGAATCATCACACCCTGCTCCTACTGCTGATTTGCATTCCTCACTGATGGAATCCATCCAGCTGCTGATTGAAACTTCCATGAAGGAGATGGAGTCAAGGAATAAGCTGATGATTAAACAAATGCAGGAAGAGACTGCAAAAATGGTCAAGGATGCCATTGACGATTTTCCTCTACCACCAGATAACTCCTTAATGCTGACTCAGAGCATATTGAATATGAGCAGAAGTATTGAATAAGTGAAGGCTGATGTAAATCACCTCCACACTGCTCTTCAAAGAAATGAAGCTGATATTGCTGGAGTTGTTAGGGTCATGAAACAGGTTGGTGAAGCAGAGATGGAAAAGGATGTTGCATTAATGCAAGAGTTTACTGCTGTTGCTGACAAAGCTCAAAATGAGATATCAACACTTCAGTTGAATGTTGATTGTCTGAATGACCAAGCTGGCGAGTTAAAATCAAATCAACTTCGCATGGAAGCTGCTCAACTTCGCATGGAAACTACTCTCACTCATCATTGTGCTGAACAACGAATTATGGATGCAAACATCAGGAAGCTTTGTGCTGCTGTCAACATAACTCCTGATCAACTCAACCCTGCTGATGTTGACAAAAAGGGGGAAGAGGAATCAGCTAAGTTAGCTGTTGATGCTGCTGCAACTATTCAAGTACGAGACCAACGGGCTGCTGCTGGAAAGCCAAAAGAAGATGAAGTACTTGAAAAGGAAGCTGAAGATGAAGCTGGTGATAAAGTGGAGCTCAAGGATGTAGCTAAAACTGACAAGGAGTTAGCTGCTTCTAAGTACTCTGCTGAAGAACAGCTCAATCCATACGTTAAGTATAAAAGGATTGAGGACATCAAAGCAAGATTTGAGGCTGATGAAAGAAGGGAAAAATTAAAAGGCCTTGCTGATGTTTTCTCATCTGGTGAAGATGAAGAAAGTAGTGAAGAAGTTGAAGGAGAGGAGGATGAAGAAGAAGATGAAGAAGCTGAGGACTAGACTAGCTACTAGACTAGGTCATCTGTTGAAAATTTGTAACCAGCTTTCTTTACTTGTAATTTTTCACTTAAGTTTTTCTTTTGCTTGTAACTTGTACTGTAACTTTTTCAAACCTGTCTATAAAAGTTCAAGCTTCCAACACACTATTTCTATCTCAGAAATTTTTGAGGACTCAACTTTAGTTTTAGGTACAGGTACTTAGCTGAAGTTTTGTCATCATCAAAAAGGGGGAAATTGTTGGATGAAGATGAAGACTTTGAAGTGAAGGGAGGTTTTGATGATTTCCAAAGTCATCAGCTAAGTGGAAGCTTAGTACAAACCTTAGAAGATATTTGACCAAGGAAGAAGTATTTCAGAAGAGTCAAATATGGTCCAGAAGACTACTGATCTGTTGCTGAAGAAGTAATCAGACTGGTGGACTATCAACCGACTCAAATCAGATTAGTTCAAGTTTGGGATCAGCCGAGTATACATCAGACGAGTGACTTCAATCAGCAGAGTGGAAGTGGATCAGAAGTTATTGCAACGGTAATAAATGCACTTGGTGTAATAAATGCTGAAGAGGAAGGGTATTTATGACAAATGATTGAAGAGAAACCTCGTATCAGCTTGGTGCATTTAATGCGCATTTAATGCGAAGCGACAGAAAGTACAGCAGAGTGTACAGTGTTCAGTCGCAGGTAGCCGTTTCTGCAGAAAGGACCAGTACTCGAGGATTTGGACACCTGTCGATCTCTCAACGGGCAGATTTTCAAATCTCCAAGTATAAATAGCTTAGTTCGTGAGTTGAAGGAGATAACAACACACTTTGAGAGCAAAAATCTGAAGCAGAATTCTTCTAAGTCTCAAACTCAAGAACAGAGCACTCATCAGCCGAGTCATTTGTTGACAAAGCAGAAAAGAGAGAAATCAGAATATATACATAAATCTGAGTGATTTGTTTGAATCGTGTTGTGAGGAGCTGTTATCCAACCTTGTGAGTGATAAAGCTTCGTAGAATAGGAGTTTCTTTGTGATTTCCTATTGTGAACTTACGGCCATATCATTTGTTGTTTGGCGTAAGCTGTGTATACTGTAATTTGTGTGATTTAGTATAACCCAAGATCTAAGTGACTTGGAAGAGTGGACTAAAGGATTTCTATCCATATAACCACTATAAAAATCCTTTGTGTTTTTAACTTGCATTATTTTCTGCATATTTACAAGAGCATATTTAAAACACTGAAAGGTTAACTGTGGAAAAAGTTTTAAAGGAGTTTGATAAAACTGGGGACAAAACTATTTCTAAGTTAAGAAAACAACTTGTGAAAAACACTTGATAAATCCGCTGCAAGTTAGTTTATTTTAAACTCTGATTTTTATAAAATCAGCTGAGTGAAATCAGAAGAGTGGTCAACTCTACTGTTCAAAGCTTTGTGCGAGATCAGCTTAGTCTGCTTACTATTCTTGATCAGCTTAGTTTGCTGAACAGAAAAGTTAGAGATTTTAAAAAGTAAATTTTTAAAGAGGTCTATTCACCCCCCCTCTAGACCTCATCTGACCACTTGGGACCAACACCCGCTCAGCAGACAAAAGTTTGCCGTTCTTCAAATTGTAGAGGAGATCAAAAAGCTTCGAGTGGAATGAGGAATGCGATAAAGCTTTCGAAGAGCTTAAGAAATACTTGGTCTCCCCACCTATGTTGGCAAAACCGGTCAAGGGGGAGCCTTTGTATTTATACATAGCAGTATCGACCGAGGCAATAAGCTCAGTTTTAGTGAGAATTCAAGATTCCGAGCACAAGCCTGTGTATTACCTAAGTAAGTTGCTTCAAGGGGCAGAAAAGAACTACTTAGAGATCGAGAAGTTCGCACTTGCTCTAGTTATTGCCGCACGAAGACTGCGGCCTTATTTCCAGACTTACAGAATTATTGTTTTGACAAACCAGCCTCTAAGGCAAGTTCTGTCAAAACCAGAGGCGTCCGGGAGATTGATTAAATGGGCGGTGGAACTTGGACAGTTCGAAATCGAGTATCAACCTCGAACAGCAATCAAGGCCCAGGTCCTGGCTGATTTCATTGCAGAATCGACAGGATCTAGTTCGGGAGACTTGTCAGTTCCCGTGGTAAATCTGGTTGAAGATGTTCAGGAGAAAGTTTGGGTGATGCATGTAGATGGGTCATCGACCAGAGAAGGAGGAGGGGCCGGAATTCACTTTCAGGGTCCCGAGGGAGAAGACCTCAGTTATGCAATTACCTTAGATTTCGTAGTCACGAACAATGAAGCAGAATACGAGGCCCTGATCGCTGGATTAGAGATGGCAATTAAAGCGAACATAAAGTCTCTCACCGTATTGACCGACTCCGAGCTCGTACATAGACAAGTAAAGGGAGTGTATGATGCAAAAGAGTTCAACATGGTGAAGTATCTGAAAAGGGTGAAGGATCTGGCGGAGAAGCTGGATAAATTCGACATACAAGCTATCCCTCGAGAAGAGAACTCTTGGGCGGATTTTCTCTCAAAATTTACAGGTTCGATGGATGGGCGAAAGGAGAGAGTAATAACTTGGTTGATGTCCAACTCTCCAGCTATAGACTTGAACGTAGCTCCGAACTCGGAAATCATGGAGATAGACACGCAAGGCCTTTCCTGGATGGAACCTTTGAAAAGTTACTTAACAAAGCGGTGTTCTACCGGAGGACGTAAATGAAGCTCGAAGGATTAAATATCGAGCTCCAGTGTATGTTTTGATCGATGATCAGCTCTACAAGAGGTCAAGCTCGGGAGTTCTGTTGAAATGTATTCCAGAGAGTCAATTCGATCTCCTCTTGAAGGAAGTGCACGAAGGTGAGGCTGGAAGTCATTGCGGTGCAAGAGCATTAGCCTTGAAATGTTCAAGGACTGGATACTATTGGCCTACTATGATTTCAGATTCCATCGACTATGTTAAGAGGTGCCATCATTGCCAAATTCATTCAAATTTGATTCATCAGCCTGCCGAGCAGCTGCATTCAATTCCGATTTGCTGGCCATTTGACAAATGGGGGATCGATATTGTGGGACCTTTCCCAACAGCTAGATCGAGAAAAAATTATGTCCTGGTTGCTGTGGAATACTTCAGCAAATGGATTGAATGCGTTGCGCTGACAAAAATTACTCAGTTTCAGGTGATAAATTTTCTCTGGAAGTATATTGTTTGCAGGTTCGGCATACCGAGGATCCTCATCTCCGACAACGGAACTCAATTTGCTGGAAGGCAAATTTTGGAGTGGTGTGAAAAGTTTGGGATCCAGCAGAATTTCACCTCAGTCGGGCATCCCCAGGCAAATGGACAGACCGAGGTCGCCAACAGGGAGATTGTCCGATCACTTGAAAAACGTCTGGCCGAAGCAAAAGGCAAATGGTTAGACGAGCTTCCTGGAGTAATTTGGGCGAACAGGACCTCCATAAAGTCAGCTACGTGGGAAACTCCTTTTTCCTTGGTGTACGGTTCGGAAGCGGTGATCCCGGTCGAGACATTAGTGCCATCGCCAAGGGTTGAGTCTTATGATCCCGATCAGAATCAATTGCTGAGAGAGATGGATGTCGATCACGTAGATAGTAAACGCGACCGAGCGTGCGTAAAGATCCAAGAAACCAAATCTAACATGGAGAGAGCTTATGACAAGAAAGTCAGGATAAGAACATTCAAAGTTGGGGATTTAGTGCTCAAAAAGGTAGAGGTATTTAAACACGTCGGAAAGCTTCAGCCTAACTGGGATGGCCCTTATGTTGTGCGAGAGGTCGGAAAAAAGGGTTCCTATAAAATTGCTCACCTCAACGGTGAAGTCTTGCCAAGAACCTGGAATGCAGTTAACCTAAGGAAGTACTACGGAAGATAGTTGCAATCATTTAAATTTTTCTTGTAATTCACAGTTTTCGCAGTTTTGTTTCCCCTAAAAGTGTAAGGACAAGCAATGAAATCCTCTATTTGAATTCAAACTGTATTCCGAGCACCAGGAAGAAAAAGAGTACTCATATCGGCCGAGGGTGCAAGCTAATGCTATGACCCTCCCTCGATAAAATCATGACCAAAAATAAAAATCGGCCGAGGGTGCAAGCTACTGCTATGACCCTCCCTCGATAAAATCATGATCAAAAATAAATATCGGCCGAGGGTGCAAGCTAATGCTATGACCCTCCCTCGATAAAATCATGATCAAAAATAAATATCGGCCGAGGGTGCAAGCTATTGCTATGACCCCCCCTCGATAAAATCATGATCAAAAATAAAAATCGGCCGAGGGTGCAAGCTAATGCTATGACCCTCCCTCGATAAAATCATGATCAAAAATAAAAATCGGCCGAGGGTGCAAGCTAATGCTATGACCCTCCCTCAATAAAATCATGATCGAAAATAAAGATCGGCCGAGGGTGCAAGCTATTGCTATGACCCTCCCTCGATAAATTCATGATCAAAAAATAAAAATTGACCGAGGGTGCAAGCTATCGCTATGACCCTTCCTCGATAAGGAATTATTCAAAAAGAACATGCCTATTCAGCTTGAAAAGAGCTCGATGCTCGAGATATTGTGATAAAATAGATCTGCTCGAAACTCGAAGACTTTTCAAGAACTTACGATCATTTGGAAATCCCTTAAGTTGGGATTATTATTTATTATTAAGCTCAGTTATGCTCGAAGGAAACATCTCAGTTTTCAGATATTATTCATTTGAACTTTTATCAGATAGTTTTTCCGAGAAGACTTTATCGGTTTAACTTCAAGTTAAATCGTCCCATCCAGATTGTTAAATTTTCATCGGATTATTAATTCGTTATCGAGCGGATGGGTACGAGAAGAAAGCTAATAACAAGACGATGGAAAAGAATGAAAGATTGCAAGTATTTGATCTGAAACAAAAGGTTCTTATTATTTCCGAGCAAGATACAAAAGATCAGTGAATTACAAGAATGACAATTTTATTGATATTCATCGAGCAGATTACAATGTTGTCTTTACAACTAATCAAATCCTAATACAACTACTGGGCCCTATTCTATAGTCTTCGGGCGTCCTCATGTGTTCTCGACCAGGAGGGTCGGCAAGCATCCGACGACTGCACCACATTTTGTGTGATAAATAGGTTGTCCGGTAGACTTGTAAAGTGATCGAGCTGTCTATGTTTATCGTCTAATGATATCTGGGTTTGAAGTGAGGCAGTATGAATTGCAGACCGTCTTTTCTGATTATCTCCATACTTTTCCCAGCATTCTTGCTACCAGCCGAGCCCGATCACTTCCCTGAGTTGGCGTCCAAGATTGAAATTCCTCATTTTAAGATCTGAAATTTCAACCATTGGTAAGGTTGAAATTTCTCATTGTAAGATCCAAAAGTTCAACCTAGAGCGGCCGGTCATCACCTTGTAGTCGGGAAGCTCGACCCAAAGTTACCAATCTTCAAGGAAGAAAGGAAGAAATTGGTGACTCGAGGTCAAACTTCCTTTTAATGGATTGACCAGCTTTCCACACTCGGGTATACCCCTCGAGATCCGTAATGCTAACCCTGCGCAAAGTACCCGAGCAAGGGTTGATCGAACATTCGCATCTCGAGGGGAGATCCCAATTTTAGGGATCGGAGACCCCCTGATAATCGAGGGGCCCCTCTTTTCCAATTCCACCCATACCAAAGGAAAAATTAATCTGATTGTGAGATCGAAAATACGTTCTTAGCCGAATCTCAAAGACATGAACAGGTAAAGAGAAGGATCCGAGCGTAGTTCTCGGATAAAACATTTTTGACAGTGGAGGGTAAAGATTTTCAACTGGGTAAAAGCCATATTTATACTAAAAGGAAGATTTGATCGACGGTCTGTATTCAACGAAACCAACGGCCCAGATTAAGGCATTTATCACGGGCGACCGTTCCGCTTCCCGAGATTTAGGTACCGTTTGGCCAGATTTCCTTTGGAACTTAGCTGAAAAAAGGGGAATACTATGACTTGGTCAGATGTGCGGTGCAGAAACTTTCCGTTTTCACTTTATGCTCGGAATTTCGATCACTCTTAACTCGAGTATAAATTGTTTTTACAATAAGAATACAATTTGAATGATCACTCTTAGCTCGAGTATAAATTGTTCTACGATAAGAAAGCAACTTGAATATGAAAAGGCACAGTAAATATTTTCCTCAGATTCACAACATCATCGATTAGAAGGGAGAAAAGGTTTATTATTTCAACAAGAAGAACAGGTACAAAAAGGAAAAATTTAAAAGTACAACATTTAGTCGAGCATAAAGAAGAAATCCCTAGACACTTTTCTCGAACAGGAGCTTGCGGACCTCGACGTTGCGGGCCTCATACCCGGCCTCATAACCTTTTTGATAGGCCTCTTGCTCCCGCAGCTCGGCGTTTTTCTTCTCCTGCTCGACAAGGGTCTGCAGCCTGTCCAACTCTTTACTCAACTGCTCATGGACTTGGTTTTCTTTCTCCTTCACGGCTTTCTCCGTCTCAAAAGCCAATTTCAGCTCGATAGCTCTGGCTTCTTCAAGAGATTTTGCCAGTGCAACCTTCTTTTCCTCCAGCTCGAGGATAGCCTTAGCATGCTGCTCGGCTTCTTGCTCAACTTGCAGCCCGAGGTTGAATAACTGTTGTCCAACCTTCAATGGATAAAAATTGGTGTTAAAAAAAAAGAAAAAAGAAGAGACACTCACTCGGTTAAGCAGATCTGTGCTCGACTGCACTATTTCCCGAGCACTTTTTCCCCGTAACCGTTCTTGCTCGGCCAATTGAATGCTGCTTAGTGTAACCTCCCAACTGCTTGGGGTAATTCCTCCAGCCAATGCCTTACTCTTCACATCTTCAAAAAAGGCACTAAGCGTCCGAGCAACGTTGGGGACAGAGTTTTGGATTTCTAGATTCCCGCCCAATGAAGGGGTTTTCTTCTGATCGACAGAAGGGTCAGGGGTTTTCTTCTGATCGACAGAAGGGTCATTTATTTTGACCTTTTTATTAGGAGGCTCATTCACAACACTCTTGCTAGCCTCTCGAGCTTCCCCAGCCATATCGATCAAAGCCGAAGTCGGAATGAGATCCTCTACGCGCGGCCTCTTAGCAAGCTCAGACCCGCCAGATGTGACTTGCTTGTCCCCCTCGGAGCTATTCTTCGATCTAGAAGGGGAGTCCGAAATGGGTATAACTATCTTATTCTCGGTCCGATTGGGCGACGAGTTGGGCAGAGGCTTGGTTTCAGTTTTGCCAAGATCACCCTTAGGGGCCTCGGTTCGTTCGGTGACCACTTTCGAAGGAGAATCGACCTTGTGCTTGCCTCGATCGCTCTTAGAGACTTTTCCTACCTCCGAGGAGGACTTAGGCTCTCTAACTTTCGACTTGGGAAGCCTCTCTTTCTTGACTTTGAACATCAACTTCGGATCGAGCTTGGAGTTCACCATTCCTTCCATAGTCGTTTTATTTCTAATGAAGAAGAGCGCTCGATTTCTTTTTATCGATCAATGAGCTCCGATGAAGGAAGAGTTATAATTTCAGTGATACAAATCTTAAACTGCCTTCTTCTATTTATAAGAAAAAGAACGTTGCCTTTTGGGGACCCAACAGTCGCGAATTTCAAGTTTTCCCGTGCTTTATTATGAAGATCGATCGTTTTAATACCTTGCCTACTAAGGAAATGAGTTTTCAACTGCACAGATATGCTCGATATCGATGATCTTTTATGGACAATGTAGCTCACAAAGTCACTTGTATAATTAAGCGGTATAATAAGTCACTGATAGGCTCTAACTGAATGAACTCGGAAAACTTTGTTAAACGACAAAAGTAGATCTTATAAATGATCAAAATGATTACAGAGCATACAATGAAAAGTCCTACAATCTATTACAGGGAATTTTAAGGGCTTGACTGCTCCTCTTTGCCCTCGTTCTCGGACCCATCTTCGATGTCGACCTCAGCATCTCCAGAAGCTTCTCGATCGTCCCCATCATCAGAAGTATCTTGGCCATCTTCGCTCTCCGAACTGTCTGAACTTGAGCTCGTGCTGGACGTCTCCAAATCCAACAAATCGGGATTGGGCATTGGAACCCCGAACTCTCTCACAAATGGAGCGAACTCGTGATTTTCCCAGTCTGCAGAGCTCGAGGCTGAGACTCGATAGTTCTCTCCGTCCATATTCTTGAAGATGTCCATATGTTTCAGATACTCATCGATCTTCTTGGGGATAACCTTCGCCGATACCAGCTGTCGAACACCCTTGTAAAAAGTGGTCTGAAGAATCTGGTCTACCCTTTTCCGAGCTACGGCATCTAACGCCGGTGACTCCAAAAATTCTCTTATCGAGCTCAAACGCGAGTCTTCCTTGCCACGCTGATAAGACAGCTCGGAATCTGCTTTGGTCTGCGCGAGCTCCTCTTCAAGCTTCTTCACTTTTTCCTCGAGTAAACTCTTCTCAGCCACGACCTTCACCAAGTCTTCCTCAACGGCCGGGGTGTACTTAGCCTTAGTGGACTCCAATTCTTTTTGAACGGAGATGAATTGATTGCGAAGGTGGGACTCTTCCTCGAGTAAATTCCGGTAAGCCATGTGGACTCGGTCGGACTCATCTTCTAACATCGAGGTGCGATTTACTTCAGTGAGAAAGCAATCCCCAATCTGCAAAGATAGGATAATTAGTATTTTGATGAAAGACCAGAACAGTTATAACCATTGCAAAGGCTTTTACCATGTGATACGCTCGACAGAATTGACCCAATACATCAAGGTCACAGTGAGCCAAAAGCTCCTCCTGATCCTCGGCAAATCTCCCCGCCATGAAGATCTTTATCGCCTTATCATGCTCATTCTCGCCGTTCGGGTCGCGATCACTCCGAATTGATCCCCTCTCGGGATAACCTGCCGCTCGGTAGCCTCTGAGTTGATCTTCTATAAAGTCCACCATGTCAGGCCTACTTCGACCAGAACGAGAGGTAAGAGGTGTTCGATGCCGACCCCACAGTCCGGTCCTCCTTTTTGCCTCGGGGGGTCCCTCACGATCATCCCGAGCTCGCCGAGTAAGGATCTCTTTTCCTTTAAGCTTCTTCATGGTGAACATGCTATAGCCCAGGCCAGATGAAGAAGAAGGACCAGCTTAGGTCGGAGGAGGTACCATTCGGATGGGTTCAGCATCCTCGGGCTCTCCCTCGTTTTCGATCTGCTGAGGTTGGGCGGGGCCTCCCCGAGGAGGGTTGATAGTTTGATTGGATTGCACGGGGCCTGGCCTAACTTGTCTTCTCGGCTGGCCAGGCGTCTTTTTCGAGGTAGAAGCCACTGTCCTACCTACTATGGAAGCTCGGTATTGTTCTACCATGGTACCTGAAGAAAGAAAAGATAAAATTGGTTAGGAATGAAGCCTTACGTGTAGCTTATTATTATGAACGCTCGGTAAAGATTATTATTCTTACTTAACGATCGAGGATCGTCAGCGTCTGCAAGTGGGTGTGTAGCTAGGCTGAGCTCCGCTTTCCGAAGGACGGGCTCCAAAACGAGGAAAGCCGACTGGTACGGGTCAGAGCGCATTGCAGTGACAAGGCTGTCTGAAATAACCTTCGTAAGCTGACCCATCAATTCTCGTTTTCCGTACACCCAGTCTCGCTCACCTGGCCATATATGTGGAACCATCTCCGAGCTCCCCTCCGATGCTGGTACTTCAGGTCCTTTGATAAAGAAGAACCGTCTCTTCCAGTCGAGAGAATTGCTAGAGGTGATGGTCGATAAGACCGAATGATTTGAACGCTGGGAAAAATACACGAACCCAGCGTTCGAGGCAGAGGAAGTGCTGACTTTGAAGAACTGCCAAAAATGGTGGAAGTTTGCAGCTTTGCCCTTGGCCTTCATCAAGACACTGAAAGCTATTAAGTACCCAATCAAGTTGGGGAGGATCTGTGCGGGAGCCAGGGAGAACACATCTAGAACCCGCTCGAGTAACGGGGCAAAAGGGATACGCAAGCCATAGTCGAACTGCTTGGTATAGAAAGCTTGACATCCTTCCGGGGGCTGATTCACCCTTTGAGAGGGGGTCGGAATAACTAGCGTATAGCCCTCGGGAAGGAATTTGCATATCTCAGCTTCGAGTTTTTCTCTGTCTTCTTTCGGATCGTATGCACAAGAAATCTCGTCGACCCGTTTTTCAGTTTTCTTAGCTCGACCTATGGCTTTGGACTTCTTTGTGACACCAGCAAGGTCGATAATTCTCACACTGCACCCTCCTCCGATCGAGTATCTCATTATCTCATGCTCGTCCAGCGCCATAGTCGAACTGTCCACATTACCGGAATCAGCATTTTCTCCATCTCCACCTTCCTCGCCGTCGAGCTCGGTGTTCTGTTCCGCTTCCCCACCAGGCTCGGAATTTTGTTGAACGGATGTTCTCTCACCAGCATTTGGCCCCAAGGCGCGCTCAATTTGATCGACGATTCTTTTCGTCTCATCAGAGGAGTTGACAGCGTTGTAGGCGTTAATGAATTCGCCTGTGGACCCTAGCTCAGAATCCGATCGCGTAGGATTATCGGTTTGAATTTCAGGGTTTTCGGAAGTAGACATGATGGGAAATATTTATTGCAACGGTCGACAAGAAAAAGGGATACTCTTTTTTCGATCTGAATGCTCCGATCAGAAGTAAGTATGGAAAACGTACTCGTCTTTTCAAGTCAACGTATATATATAAAGGTTAAAAGGGTAAATTGCAAATTCAACCCCGAGTAACCGCGACGGTTAAGCTTCCACGCAGTAAATTGAAGGTTATCTTTCGGTTAATAGCATTTATGGTCCTCCAAGTTTCTGAAATGAGCATTTTCGGGTCGGTAAAATAAGATTAACTACATTGTCTTCTGAGGATATGCACTCTTTTTCCCTTCGCTCGGTTTTTATCCCCCTGGGTTTTTCCGAGTAAAGGTTTTTAATGAGGTATATCCGCCACAAGACCGTTCGAGACCCGCTCTTTGTTGCTCGTCTCTCTAATCTTCAGATTTTATTATGCCCTATCGAATTATCGAAGTAAGACCCCCAGATCGAGAACACCGTCTCCCTATTGTTCGAGGCGCATCAGTTTTCCACGGCTCCGCTAGAGAAATATGCGCTCTTTTTCCCTGGCTCGGATTTTATCCCACTGGGTTTTTCCGAGTAAGGTTTTTAACGAGGCATAACAAATCTTGTGGTGCAATGCTGTTTACTTCTCCGAGCTTCAGCTTCACTTACGCTCGAGAAGTGGGGGAGTATTGATGAGGGATATTTCGTATACGCCATCTTAGGAAATACATCTGCTCGGGATCGACCTAGTTTCCGACCAGAAGATATTCTCCGACCAGAAGAACATAGCTTCCCGATCAGGTCACGTTGATCTCACAAGATCCTATTTTTCGATCTACTTCTATCCTCGGAATTACTGTGGGGCCGACCTACAGCTTTGCACAGCTGGCCAAGAAGTATTCTCCTACAGACGGTCCAGCTAGCTCATTACTGTTCCTATAAATATGCGGCGCATTTATGACATCAACAGGGGCACAACTTCCAAGAAATACCCTCAGCTCGGACCTCCTGTTCGAATTAGGATCTAGCTTGTCTCCTCTTTGTATTTGTCTTACTAGTAGTACGACGTCCTGTAATGCTTGGGTAGACCTACTTTGTAATTTGTATTCGAACACTGATATTAATATACGGCTTTTACACACTCGATATATTTATTGTTTTGCTCGTCTTTCCTTATTCAATACGAACGAAAAACAGCATAATCATCATGGAACCACATATCTCTGATACCTCCCATAATAAAAGTTAAAAGACAAAGATGTCTATGCCTTACGTATGAAGACATGATTATCACTTATATCGGGTTCTTTATTAGCAAAGAGTTGCTATTTATAGCTGAGAGAATTTGTGATCTAACGGAGAGAAGATGAACCGTTCTATGGCTACGATAAAGGCGCATATATCTATGCGACTTTTCCACTCCCAAGGAAATGGTCAATACGAATTAATCTAGTCAGTTCTGAACGAGGAGCTTTCCGTACAAAGGATATGACTACATCACATATTGATTGACACATATATTTACAAGTCATTTTTCTACACACAAAAAAAAAAAAAAATCCAATGATCTACTGTTCGATGATGTGGTCGGGACTTGTACTATGACCAAGATAGGTGATCAACTCTTGGGTACGTTGCTTATATCCGAGAGTGAAGCCTTTCTCGAACTCATGTTTCTTCCCTTTCTCGATTTGAGATTGGGTAACTTCCTCCAGATTCTTGTTCAGCTGAAGCAAGTCTTCTTTCTCCTTTTTTAGATGCTCTCTTTCGGACTCCAGATCGCAATTCGCACAAGTGAGATCCTCTTTCTCCTTTGAAAGCTTTTCGTTAGCAGCTCGAAGTTTCTCCACTTCGATCATCAATGATCGATGAGTTGCAGCTATGTTATCCAGTCTAGATTCGGTAGCAAACCGAGCAAAATAGGCTTCGTCATTCTGAATTCAGAGCTGCAGCTTGATGTTTCACCTATGACAAAACGTAAAGTAATTAAAAAAATATAAAACAGTGTTGGGAGATTAAAGTTAAGGCATAAAGTACCAGCTCCAAGTGCTTGAAGATAGACTGAACAAGTTCCAGAGGAGAATGGCCTTTCAACTTTTCAATTTCTCCTGGGAGGATTGTACCCATCCCCAAATTCCTGGATACCCCGTCAGGTCCAAGAGAAGCAGGAATACATGCATCAAACACCCCTCCTGATCGATCCATAGCAAACTCAGATATTTCATCGACTTGCGTATTAACCAGACGGTCATCTAGTAGAGAAGGATCATCCGATGGATTCGTGGAGCTCGGCTTAGATGGCCCGGGTCCTGAGTTAATCATTTGTTGAGTCAAACGAGGAGAAGGAAGAACCTGGGTATGCAGGGAACCCGGATCTACAA
>JAYDYQ010002302.1:0-24715 GCA_034814905.1 Penstemon davidsonii | reverse complement strand
TGAGCCTAAATTAATTGATGAAGCTCTTGGTGATTCTCACTGGATTGAAGCTATGCAAGAAGAGTTGAATCAATTTGAAAGGAATGAAGTCTGGTACTTAGTTCCCAGACCCACTCATCAAAGAGTAATTGGCACTAAGTGGGTTTTCAGAAATAAAATGAATGAAGATGGTATGGTTACCAGAAACAAAGCAAGACTAGTTGCCAAATGTTACTGCCAAGAAGAAGGCATTGATTTTGATGAGACATTCGCACCAGTTGCAAGGCTTGAAGCAATCAGATTGTTCCTAGCCTATGCTGCTCACAAGAACTTCACTGTCTATCAGATGGATGTGAAGTCTGCTTTTCTCAATGGAGAATTGCAAGAAGAAGTGTATGTTGAACAACCTCCTGGATTTGAAGTTTATCAACAAGGAGATAAGGTATATCGTCTAAAGAAAGCTCTCTATGGACTGAAACAGGCTCCAAGAGCATGGTATGATACTTTATCTGATTTTCTTTTAATTAAAGGATTTCACAAAGGTAAAGTAGATAAAACCTTGTTTACTATTGAATGGGATAATCATATATTGTTGGTACAAATATATGTAGACGATATTATTTTTGGTTCATCTAACAAACAGATGTGTGAAAGATTCTCTAAGCTGATGCAGAACAAGTTTGAAATGAGCATGATGGGAGAATTAAATTACTTTCTTGGTTTACAAGTCAAACAGCTGCCTGATGGTATTTTTATTAATCAAGCAAAGTACACAAAAGATCTGTTTAAGAAATTTGGTATGGAAACTAGCTCATCTGTTACTGTTCCTATGTCTACTGGACTTCGTCTGGACAAGGATGAAGGTGGCAAATCAGTTGACATCACCAAATACAGAGGCATAATTGGGTCACTGTTATACTTAACAGCTAGCAGACCTGATATTATGTATTCTGTTGGGGTCTGTGCAAGATTTCAATCAGATCCTAAGGAATCTCATCTCTTAGCTGCTAAAAGAATACTAAAGTATCTCAAAGGCACTCAAGAATTGGGATTGTGGTACCCAAGGGAATCAGGATTCGAACTTATTGGATATTCAGATTCTGACCTTGCTGGCTGCAAAATTGATAGGAAGAGTACTACAGGTACTTGTCAATTTTTAGGCAGTCGTCTGATCTCATGGCTGAGTAAGAAACAGACTTCAGTGTCCATATCTACTGCTGAAGCTGAATACATTGCTGCTGGAGCATGTTGTGCACAAATACTTTGGTTGAAGCATCAACTAGAAGATTATAATTTGAAGATCAGTGGAATCCCCATCTACTGTGATAATACAAGTGCAATTTCTCTTACTCAGAACACTACTAGTCATTCCAGGACTAAGCATATTGAGATCAAACATCACTTCATCAGAGACCATGTTGAAAAGGGAAATGTTATTATTGAGTATGTTCATACAGACAACCAGATTGCTGACATTTTTACCAAACCACTGAATGAAGTAAGATTCTCCACTCTAAGAGCGGATTTGGGCTTGTTAAAATTGGATTCATAAGCTGAGGGGGAACCTATCAGAAGACTGGGTTCAACAGCTTACTAATCTGACATCAACAAGTGTTACACTTCAAGAAGACTGACTCTCAACAGACTAGTTGACTGATGAATTCTTGAATTCAGGGGGAACGTGTAAGACTAGCGGTACCCTTGTTTTAAAGATGAAATCTTCAATGACAGTTAGTTGAAGTTGTTTCAATCAGAAGATTTGTTCTTAACTCTTGAAGATTTGAAGATTAATTATCTTGCTGGATTGACAAACAGCAAAGGAAGATCACTAGATATTGGCTTTCACTAGTGATATATTGTATCAGACAAGTCGTTTATCAGATAAGTATTACTTTACTCATCTGTTATTAGTTATGTCATCTTATATTTAAAGTGTTGTGCAAAAACGTTTTATCAAAAGCACGCTTTTATAAGTAACAGACAAGTGGCGTTTCAAATTCCCGCCTGCCTGACATAATTAATAAATTTTGAATTCCGCGTATCTCGATCGCACGATCTGCTTTTACAGTAACTAATCTGACGGTTACCACTTTTCACGGAAACCAACAAATACTAACATCTATAAATCCAGATCTGATCAGCTGACTGAGCTTTTACGCACCCTAAATATCTCAAAAGCATTCAGAGCATTTTTGCATCCATTCAACTGCAAATCTACTCTAGTCTTTCTTCAATCTCTTTCAGGAAAATGAGTTCTAAGGTTAATGCAAAGGAAGCTGCTGCTGAAGGTATGTTCTTGAACTACCTGACGTATCACGCGACTGGCACACCGTTGATGAAAGAAATTCTGGAGAAATTCAAAACGGCAACGCTGGTTAAATTCATGGAGGCCCGTGAAGACATGATTTTCAAGGGCGAGGTCTTTGAATTTTATGGTTCCAAAGACGATGTTGACTTCGACAAACTGGAGATTAAAGCCAAAATTGGGGAAAAAGCTATCTGCGTAACCCCAAAATTGCTGAATGAAATGTACGGACTTTCCATTGAAGGGTCTACTGACATCGCAAACCTAGCTGAACCTTTTGAGTCAGATTTCTGGAATCTGGTCTCAAAGAAGAATCAAGTGCTATCTGGAAGTATCAAAAAGAATCAGCTGAAGGACGAGTTTCAGCGAATGGCAGATTTGGTTGCCAAAGTCCTCGAGAACTGCACATTCTCCTTGGACAGTGTAACAATGAAGAGGTTTCATACTATGATAGCCATTTACTATGGGTTGAAGGTAAATTGGGCTAACTTCATCTGGTATGTGATTGCTGATCACAAAGTCCGTGGTTTGACTCTGCACAGGATTTTCATTAGTCATCTGTTGGTAAATTTGAGATGTGATGTGACTAACGGAAAGGAAATTCATAAGGCTAAAGAATTGAAGATTTATGAACCAGTGAAATCTGGGAGATCAAAGGAGCCTGCGGTTGTGACAGAGTTGAAGCAAAAGAAAAGAAAAGCTTCTGAGCCAGAAAAGCCTCTGAGCCAGAAAAGCCTGCTGATAAAGGCAAGAAAAGCAAGTCGACTGTTCAAACAGCAAAGCCCGCTGTTGAAGCCAGAACAGTTGTCTCTAAAAGAAAGGATGCTGCTGATTTGATTGTTGATGAGACAGTCAAGGAAATCAACGAGATGTCTGTTGGGACATCCTCTGACAAGACAATTTCAGCTGAGTTACCGGTTGAAAATGTGGCTAAAAGAACAAGAAGTGCTATGAAGGACACTGCCACTTCTACCGTTGCAAATCCACCTTTCACAAAAAGGACTGCTAGAAAGAAGCTGACACTTCTTGATGAAGATACTGAACTTTCTGAGTTAGCCAAAAGAAGTCCTCAATCTGCTGAGAGGCCTGTTGAATCAGTGAAGGAATCTGCTGAGAAGAAGTCAACTGATCAAATGAAACAGATTCCTACACCAACAGCTGGGGTTGCCAAACCTCAAGAGGATCCTGAAGTGCAGATCCTCGAACCAATTGCTGCTGCACCGGTAGCAGTTGCTTTACCAGAAACAACAGCTGCGGCACCAGTTGTTGAGTCAAGAAATGCCAGAAAGAAGAGAACTGGCAAAGCAAAAGTATCAGCTTATCACAAGAAGAAGCGTGAGGAGGCTGAACAACGAAAACGTGATGATGCTGAGCTAAAGAGAGCTCTTGAAGTAAGTCAAAAGGAAGCTAATGTCAAGAACCTGACAGAAGCTGAACTGGCTGCCAAGGAAGAAGCTGAATTGGCAAAGGCCATAGAAGAGAGCAAGAAGGATGCGTATGGACCAAGGAGGTCTGGAGGCATCGTGATTGGAGAAAAGCCTAAGGAAGGTGACTTTGTGCTACCAAGGGCTGCACCAATCAAGAAGAAAAAGAAGGAAGTGAGGAGAGCAATAGAGATTGTCCAAGGTGACTCTACTGCCTTCAAAAAGTTTGAAGCTGAGTTGGAAAGACTAAACCAGCTGTTTCAATCAAGGACTACTTTTCTCCCAGAGAAGATCAGATACAATCAATGGAGAGAGTATAGATTGAACAAGTCTGAGGAAGAAATCCAAGCCTGGAAGGAGTTCGCTACAGAAGGACGTTGGGTTCTAAACTGGTTGCAAACATCCTCTGTTGTCAAGGCTTTGAACTCAGATTTTGTAAGGGATAGATTGCATGACTATGCAAGAGTTATTGTCAGTCAGGAGGCGACTACTATCAAAAATTCAATTTCAAAGAAGCCAAGTCCTACTGATTATAGAATTGATAGAGCAGTCAAGATTGCTGTTTACACTACTCTGGAAAAATGGGTTGAAAGATCAAGGTTTGAACCAGGAACATCAAGTTCAACGCCTAGTCTGCCAAGTTTACAGCAAATCTGTTATGGCTCTGATATCAGTACTTATCCAGAGAAGCTGAAGATTAAACAGACTACATCACCCTTTGTACCAGCTGACTTGATTCGTCAGAAGACAATTGTGTCTACTGATGGTACTGAAATCATTCACATAGCTGATGAGCCAGCTAGTGAAGAACAAAAGAAAGACCAGAAGGCTGAAGAAATCAACTTGGATACATCAAAGAAACTGCCTAAAATGGTCAAGGACTTAGTTCCTTTAGCTTTGGAGTGGAAAGCTGAAGAAAGTCCTGCTCTTCATGAAGCAAATGTTCAACAGGAGGAAGAACCTGCTGAACTTCCACAAGAAGAGGATCCTGCTGAATCATCACACTCTGCTCCTACTGCTGATTTGCATTCCTCACTGATGGAATCCATCCAGATGCTGATTGAGACTTCTATGAAGGAGATGGAGACAAGAAATCAGCTGATGATTAAGCAAATGCAGGAAGAGACTGCTAAAATGGTCAAGGATGCCATTGAAAATTTTCCTCTGCCACCAGACAACTCCTTGATGTTAACTCAGAGCATATTGAATATGAGCAGAAGTCTTGAAGATGTGAAGGCTGATGTAAGTCACCTCCACACCGCTCTTCAAAGAAATGAAACTGACATTGCAAGAGTTGTTAAGGTCATGACACAAGTTGGTGAAGCAGAAACTGAGAAAAGCATTGCCTTAATGCAAGAGATTACCAACGTCACCGACAAAGCTCACACTGAACTGTCAACACTTCAGTTGAATGTTGACTGTTTGAATGACCAAACTGGTGAATTAAAGTCAAATCAACTTCGCATGGAAACTATTCTAAATCATCACTGTGCTGAGCAAAGAGTCATGGATTCAAACATCAAGAAACTTTGTGCTGCTGTCAACATAACTCCTGATCAACTCAACCCTGCTGATGCTGACAAAAAGGGGGAAGAGGAATCAGCTAAGTTAGCTGTTGAGACTGCTGCAACTATTCAAGTACGAGACCAACGGGCTGCTGCTGGAAAGCCAAAAGAAGATGAAGTACTTGAAGAGGAAGCTGAAGATGGAGCTGATGATAAAGTAGAGCCCAAGGATGTAGCTAAAACTGACAAGGAGTTAGCTGCCTCTAAGTACTCTGCTGAAGAACAGCTAAATCCAGACGTTAAGTATAAGAGGATGGAAGACATCAGAAAAAGAATTGAAGCTGAAGAAAGGAGAGAAAAATTAAAAGGTCTTGCTGATGTTTTCTCAAGTGGTGAAGATGAAGAGAGCAGTGAAGAAGTTGATGAGGAGGAAGAAGAAGAAGATGAAGAAGCTGAGGACTAGACTAGTTAATAGACTAAGTCCATATGCTAAATTTTTGTAACAGCTTACTTCAGTTGTAATTTTTTTTTCACTTAAGTCAATCTTTTTTCTTGTAACTTGCACTGTAATTTTCAAATCAATCTATAAAAAAAGTTCAAGCTTCCAACATATCATTTCTATCTCAGAAATTTTTGAGGACTCAACTTTAGTTTAGGTACAGGTACTTAGCTGGAGTTTTGTCATCATCAAAAAGGGGGAAATTGTTGGATGAAGATGAAGACTTTGAAGTGAAGGGAGGTTTTGATGATTTCCAAAGACATCAGCTAAGTGGAAGCTTAGTACAAACCTTAGAAGATATTTGACTAAGGAAGAAGTTCATCAGACTAGTCAAATATGGTCCAGAAGACTACTGATCTGTTGCTGAAAAAGTAATCAGACTGGTGGACTATCAGCCGACTCAAATCAGATTAGTTCAAGTTTGGGATCAGCCGAGTATACATCAGACGAGTGACTTCGATCAGCAGAGTGGAAGTGGATCAGAAGTTATTGCAACGGTAATAAATGCACTTGGTGTAATAAATGCTGAAGAGGAAGGGTATTTATGACAAATGATTGAAGAGAAACCTCGTATCAGCTTGGTGCATTTAATGCGCATTTAATGCGAAGCGACAGAAAGTACAGCAGAGTGTACAGTGTTCAGTCGCAACAGCCGTTTCTGCAAAAAGGACCAGTACTCGAGGATTTGACAGCTGCCGATCTCTCAACGGGCAGATTTTCAAATCTCCAAGTATAAATAGCTTAGTTCGTGAGTTGAAAAAATAACAACACAGAGACAACACGCATTGAGAGCAAAAATCTGAAGCAAAATTCTTCTAAGTCTCAAACTCAAGAACAAAGCACTCATCAGCCTAGTCATCTGTTGACGAAGCAGAAAAGAGAGAAACCAGAATATACTTAAAAATCTGAGTGATTTTGTTTAGGATTGTGTTGTGAGAAGTAGATATCAACCTTTGTGAGCGATATTACTTCTGAGAATAGGAATTTCTTTGTGATTTCCTATTGTGAACTTACGGCCACTTCATTTGTTGTTTGGCGTAAGAAGTGTATACTGTAATCTGTGTGATTTAGTATAACCCAAGATCTAAGTGACTTGGAAGAGTGGACTAAAGGACTTACATCCATATAACCACTATAAAAATCCTTTGTGTTTTTTTAACTTGCATTAATTTCTGCATATTTCAAAGAAGCATATTCAAAACACTTAAAGGTTAACTACTGAAAAGTTTTATAAAGGAGTTTATTTAAAACTGGGGATAAAACTACTTCAAGGTTAAAGAAAACTACTTGTGAAAAACACTTGATAAATCCGCTGCAAGTTAGTTTATTTTAAACTCTGATTTGATAAAATCAGCTGAGTGAAATCAGAAGAGTGGTCAACTCTGCTGTTCAAAGCTTTGTGCTAGATCAGCTTAGTCTGCTTACTGTTCTCGATCAGCTTAGTCTGCTGAACAGAAAAGTTAGAAGTTTTAAAAGGTAGATTTTTGAAGAGGTCTATTCACCCCCCCCCCCCCTCTAGACCTCATCTGACCACTTGGGACCAACAATCCCTAGCTGTGACCGTTGGATCCTCATTTTTCTACCTATAAAAAGGCCATTTATTCCTTCCTTATTTCACAAATGATGTTGTTAAGGAAAAAATTTATCTTTGTAATCATGGTCGACCACCAGAATGTGTTGTCTTAACAATAGATGAGTTCCTGACTTAGCATGGGTGGAATTGGAAAAATGAGGCCTCCAACGTATGTGGCGATGATCAGGCAATCCTTGAAATTGGGGGTTGGTCGATCGTAATTTATAGCATATGGTATAGTTGGAGGTTAGAGGAAAGCTAGATTCTTGCATTATCGAAATCAACTTGTTTTTGGCAGGGCGAGAATACCATGCTTGAGATCATATCGACCTACGGTTGATCTGGTGAAGAAAAAGCATCAGCTTCTTTAAGGTGGTCGATATTAGATAGCATGTACGCTTTCCACATCTACTTATGGTTTCCGAGCCTTAGAGGGAATGCCTGAACTTTAGTTTCTCGTCACTGTTCTCAAAGTAGACATAATATTTATTATCTTACAAAATGGCATCCCCTATCTCGAAGCTTTTGAAATTACTTTTGGCCTGAGATCTTTCGAACAATTTGTAGGTCGGAAGTGCCTGTCTTCTGATGGCGTCGAAAATAAACTATTTTCTGTAGTTCTGTACTGAGATTATTTCTTTTACTGATCGATGCTTTTGCATGGTCGAGCCTTTGTACGATAGGAATCATAAATTTGTAAGATAAACATTGTAATGAGAATTTTATCAGGTCGAATATCGATCTAAGGTGTAATATTCAGTCGATCAATCTTGTAGTGCATTTAATACAATTCCTGTCTTTATGGCTGGTAGTTATGAATAGGTAATGTAAGTCCCGAGAATATATCATCACCGTTGATTAGATATAAATTCCACCGTTGGATCTTTTACCTCTCCTTCTATAAAAGGAATTTGTTACCTTTCACTTATTTTCTATCTCAAGTAAAATTGCTTAATAATGTACTTCCTCTTCTTCCAAAACGGTGGTCGTCCACCTAACTCGAATTTCCTGAAAATTGTTAATTATTATGACTTTGTATGGGCGGAATCGGAAAATGGAGACTTCTCAAAAACCATGAAGTCTCCGATCCCTAGAAAAGGGGATAGATTGGAATGCCTATCATGTATTGACCATCCTGTGCAAATGGATAAGGGTCGGTACAGTGGTATTCCGATCTAACAGTTCCGCGGTCGGTGGAAAGCTGGTCAGTTCATTAAAACAAGAAGATATGATCGAGACTGCTGGCCACCATCGACCGAAGTAAAATTTAGATCTCATGAAGCTCTGGTGAAGTATGAACCTCAGATTCTCCAAGCTTGGGGTCGAAATTTCGGAACTTAAAAGATGGTTGTCCTCGTCGACCGGGCTTAGCTGGTGGCAAGAAGGCTGGAAAAAGTATGAAGATAAACAAAGACAGAAGACTGTAATTCATACTGCCTCTCTTCAAACCCAGATATCATCAGTCGATAAGATGATCTTGTAAGATTGCTTTTTACAAGTCTACCGAACAACCGAGCTGCACTCAATAGGACTTCTTTTTAGCATGTAATAGAACTTGTCGTCGATCAATGAAGGAAATCTATGTAGTTTCTTCCATGTATTCTTTTTTGGATTAGTTACAGGAATATGAATAGATTTAATTTTACGATTTATAATCCAATGACTTGTGACAAGTTCCATGTGTGTCTAACGACCCAATCGGTTTTACCCATGGATTTATTCTTCTTAGATTCTACTCCAACTATTGGTTTTCATGTTTGTAGATCGTATGATGGAGATCGATGAGTTTTTTACCGACCCAATCGGTTTTACTCAAAGATTTTATTTTTTACTTAGGTTTTTGTACCAATCATTGGTTTTAAACCTTTGTAGATCGTTTTATGGAGATCGATGAGTTTATACCAACCCAATTGGTTTTACTCAAAGATTTTATTTTTTACTTAGGTTTTGTACCAATCATTGGTTTTAAACCTTTGTAGATCCTTTTATGGAGATCGATGAGACGGTATCGGTTTTACTCAAAGATTTTAATTTACTTAGGTTTTATACCAATTATTGGTTTTAACCTTTGTAGATCGTATTAGGAGATCGATGAGTTTATACCGACCCAATCGGTTTTACTCAAAATTTTTATTTTTTACTTAGGTTTTACACCAATTATTGGTTTTAACATTTGTAGATCAATCGATAACGGGATCGCAAATGCAATATATGGAGAAAATAAGCAAAAGCTTTTATTATCATCGTAGATGAACTTAATGTTGAAAAGAAAATAACAGGGCAAACTATCTTAAAAACGAAAAAACAAGATAACTTCTATAAAATTCCAGCTGATCTTCTAGACCTCCAATTCTCGAGCTCATCGGCCATAATATAGTCTAAGATTCACTGCATTCCAAGTACGAGGAAGTGGAGTTCCATCCAAATGAGCTATTTTATAAGATCCCTTCTTGCCAACCGCAGTTATTATGCATGGTCCTTCCCAGTTTTGCTGTAATTTTCCAACATGTTTTGATACTTCGACCTTCTTAAGAACCAAATCACCTTCCTTGAATGACCGTATTCTTACTCTCTGATTGTAGGCCTTTTCCATGCTGGACTTAGCCGTCTGTAAGCGAAGATTGGCCTTTTCCCTTAGAGCTTCACCTAAATCAACCTCATCCTTTCTCAATTGGTCGTTTGTTTCTTCATCGTATAACTCGATCCTTGGACTAGGAACTAGTGCCTCGACTGGGATAACTGCTTCCGAACCATAAACTAAGCTAAAAGGCGTTTCACCCGTAGAAGCTTTTACTGTAGTTCTATTTGCCCAAACGACGCCGGGAAGCTCATCCAACCACTTTCCTTTGGCGTCATCCAATCTTTTTTCGAGGGACTTGACAATTTCCCGATTTGCAACTTCGGTCTGTCCATTCGCTCGAGGATGTCCTACAGATGTAAAATTTTGTTGTATCCCGAACTTGGAACACCATTCTTGGACTTGTTTTCTAGCAAATTGAGTTCCATTGTCGGAGATCAAGACTCTCGGAATACGGAAACGGAAAACTATATTTTTCCAAAGAAAATTTATGACCTGGAACTGTGTTATCCGAGAGAGTGCTATACATTCGATCCACTTGCTGAAATATTCAACAGCGACCAAAACGTAACTCTTTTTCGACCTTGCGGTTGGGAATGACCCCACTATATCAATTCCCTACTGATCGAAAGGCCAACAAATCGGGATTGGGTGCATTGTCTCTGCTGGTTGATGGATTATATTTGAGTGTACTTGGCAGTAATGACAATATTTCACATAATCCTGTGCATCTGAATACAAGGTTGGCCAATAATACCCAGTTCTCAAACATTTTAGCATGTGTGCACGAGCCCCACTATGATTCCCTGCTTCTCCTTCATGAATATCTTTGAGGATGCTTTGGGTCTGGTGCTCGGGAATGCATTTCAGTAGTATTCCAGAAACGGATCGTCTGTATAGTTTTCCATTTACAATAGCATACCTTGGTGCTCGATATCTAACCTTCCGAGCTTCATTTTTGTTGCTGGGGAGGGATCCATCTTTCAAATAGGTGAACAGAGGGGTCATCCAACTATCTGCAGCCAGGTCGATATCCATTATTTCAGTAACAGGGACGGTGTCAAGGTCGATCGATGGTGTATTGGAGATTAACCAAGTGATCACCCTTTTAGACTACCATCCCTTGTTCCCGTAAATCTTGACAGTTGATCAGCCCATCGATTTTCTTCTCGTGGGATGTTCTGTATTTCAAACTTATCAAATTTTTCAGTCAACTTTTTAACTTTTGCCAAATATTTTACCATATTGTATTCCTTGGCCTCGTACATCCCGTTGATCTGTCTTTGAACCAGCTCGGAGTCCGTTAAGACGTTCAAAGCCTTTATGTTGGCTTGGATAGCCATTTCCATTCCTGCAATTAGAGCCTCATACTCTACTTCGTTGTTTGTTACCATGAAATCCAAGGTGATGGCATAGTTCAAATCTTCACCATTTGGTCCTTGAAAATTTATTCCTGCGCCACCACCATCTCTGCTTGATGCGCCATCGACGTGCATAAGCCATACTGGATTATTAACAATCAAGATGTCATTGCTACTTGAAGACGTCTCTTCTGGGATCGTCTCCGATGTACAAGGAGTTTCTAGGAGGAATTCTACAAGCACCTGAGCCTTTATTGCAGTTCGGGGTTGATACTCGATCTCGTATTGTCCTAGCTCTACTGCCCATTTGATTAACCTCCCTGATGCTTCTGGTTTTGATAAAATCTATCTCAAAGGTTGATTAGTAAGGACGATGATTTTATAGGTCTGGAAATAAGGTCGTAACCTTTGAGCTGAGGTTACTAGAGCTAAGGCGAATTTTTCGATTTCCAAGTAATTCTTCTCCGCTCCTTGCAGTAACTTACTCAAATAATAGATTGGCGTGTGTTCCGATCCCTCTATTTTGACTAACACTGAGCTTATGGCTGCCTCGGAAATCGCAATGTACATGTAAAGATGTTGTCCCTCTGTAGGCTTGGCGAGCAGTGGTGGTGAAGTCAAGTATTCTTTCAGTTGATCGAACGCCTGGTCACAGGCCTCAGTCCATTCAAATGTTTTAGCTTTCCTTAAGGTCTGAAAGAATGGCAGACTTTTTCCGCCGATCTTGATATGAACCTGTTGAGGGCTACAAGTTTTTCCACTAGGCTTTGTACTTGAGTAATATTCCTCGGAGGCTTCATTTCCGTGATAGCACGTATCTTTTCAGGATTTGCTTCGATGCCTCTTTGGTGAACCAGGTAACCCAGAAATTTTCCAGACCTCACACCAAAGGTGCATTTCAAAGGGTTGAGCTTCATTCCATATTTCCTCAAAATCCTGAAGCAACGATCTAGGTGTTCGATGTGATCCTTCTCGCTCATGCTTTTTACCAACATGTCATCCACATATACCTCCATTATTTCTCCGATCAACTCCTTAAACATTAAGTTCACCAAACGTTGATAGGTTGCTCCAGCGTTCCTCAATCCGAAAGGCATTACCACGAAGCAATATACTCCCTGCTCGGTAACGAAGGCAGTTTTTTCTTGGTCCTTTTCGTCCATGAATATCTGGTAGAAACCTTGGAATGCGTCCATCATGCTAAAAATAGCAAAACCAGCTGTGGAGTCGACTAACAGGTCGATTCTGGGGAGCGGATACGGATCTCTTGGACATAATTTGTTTAAGTCCGTGAAATCATTGCACATTCTCCATCTATTATCCTTTTTGTCGCCCTTCGATACCAATACAACATTACACAGCCACTCAGTAAGTGTATTTCTCTTATCTTCTTAGACATTAAAAGCCTCTCGACTTCAGCTTTTATTATCTTGTCTTTCACAGGACCGTGATTCCTTTTCTTTTGCCTGACTGGTTTTGCGGTCGGATCGATTTTCAAAGAGTGGGTTATTATTCTTGGATCAATTCCCACTATATCATCCGAGCTCCAGGCAAATACATCTATATTTTTTCTCAAGAAGTTAATTAACATAAATTCTCCTTGTGGAGATAACTCCGTTCCAATCCTAGTGATTTTGCTGGGATCGTTCTCTATGAGTTGAACGTCTTTATGCTCAGGTGCATGCAGAGTCAAATCTATAGGTTCTTTCCCCTTTTTATCGATCCTTTCTGTACTAGGCAGCTCTGGTTATTGGGATCTTTCCACCGAAGATCCTATTGCCTTTCTTTTCGATGATGTTATTGGGTCAACGTTATTTTTTAAGGAAAGTGCCGTGTTGTAACAATCCCATGCCATGCAGTGATCGTTTACTATCTCCCCGACCCATGAAATAGTTGGGAATTTTATCTTCTGATGGTAGGTCGAAACAACGGCTCAGAATTGATTTAATGCCGGTCTACCTAGAATGGCATTATAGGCAAACGGCGTCTCCACTACCAGGAACATTATCATTTCTAGAACCCGCTGAGGTTTACTCCCTAGGGTTACACTTCCGATCCTCCAAATCCTACTAGTGGTGTAGCTACTCTTTGTAAAGTTATCTTCCCTAGATTCATTTGATTCAGAGCTTAAATGGCTATTATGTTAGCCGAGCTACCATTATCGATCAGAATTCTTTTAACATTGAAGTCGGAGATTTTTAGCGAAACTAACATTGGAAAATCAGGGTGGTCTTCGTTAACGTCCCAATTCAAACTTCTCGGGACTTCACTCTCATCGAAACTGATTATCTGCTTCTCGGAGCTTTTATTCTCGAGTGCCCATATTTCTTTAGGGATTAAGACTCTCTTTTCAAGGGATCGAGCTGTTTTCCGTCTCGCGTTTCGACTATCACCCCCCGCCGGAGCACCAGAGATCACATGAATGGTACCGTTGACGTGATCGTTGTTGATGTCATCTCTTCGGGGCGCGTTGTTGTCTGGAGATCTCCTATGAGGGCTTCTATTCCCCTTCCTCCTTCTAGGACTGCGTGTCCTTTGTCTCCTTCGATCTGTTCTTTCCACAAACTCATTCAACTTGCCTTCTTGGATCAACTTTTCGATCTCCTGCTTCAAGTGATAACAATCCTCGGTCCTATGAGTGTGTGCTCGATGATATCTACAATAGAGGTCATAGTTTTTCTCCCCAGGCTTAGCTTGCGTGATTCTCTTCGCCGGGGGAATCAAGTTGTTTCTTTCCAGTATTACCAAAATATCCTCTCGGGGAGCATTAAGTTTGGTATATTCCACATAACTAATCCGATCTCTGACATTCCTTTCTGGAGATCGAGGCCTGAGGTAGACATTAGGTCTTTTCTCAGGGTTGCTTCCGCCATATTCCAATCTTTGAAATACATTTCCCTTTCAGGAAAACCGATCGTAGTCCATGGCTTTTGGCATTGGGGCTTTATCAGGCTTCCTTGATCCCGAAGTGGAAGCCTTATTTTTATTCTTATCTTTAAACGAATTCATTTCCTCTTGAGTCATATACTTGGAAGCCAACGTCATAATTTCAGCAAAGGTTCGAGGCTGCTTCCGACTTAATGCATTACCAAATTGCCTATTTTTTGTAAGGTCGAACAAAATCGATATGATATAGTCAATATTTGGGGAGTCAATCTTTAATAGTTCAACATTGAACCTTGCCAACCAACTTCTTAGGGATTCTCCTTCCTGTTGGATAATAGTTCCCAAGTAGCTCATAGGGAGCTTTTGTCTTTTCTGGCTAGCGAACTGCTGCTCTAGTTTGTTACACAACTCTCTGAAGCTAAAGATCGAATTAGGTGGCTATTTTTCGAACCAGTCCAACGCTAATCCTTCGAACGTTGTGATCATTAATTTTGCAGTGTACTCAGCTGAGTGAGCGTATAAGTTCATTATGTTCGTGAAACTGAATATATAGTCATTTGGATCACCTGTCCCGTCATATCTGGGAAGCCAAGTGGGTAGAGGTCCCGAGGCTTGTGCTTCTTTAATTTCCTGGCAGAATGGGGAACAGGCCGCGATACTATCCTGGATTCTCTCGAGCGGGGCCAGGGTTGTCTTATAGCCAACAATCTTTGCTCCAACCGGTCCTCCACCATTCTCTCAATATCTCTTTCAGAGAATCCTCTAGTTGCTCGTCGATCGATGATTGAGGGCTCCACATCATCGTCGATCGGAATTACAGTCCTTTCTCTTGATTGATGCGGTTCAGGACGAGCATTAACTCTTGCCTGATTAATTCCTCGACCGGGAGGTCTCTCATAATTGTTCGGTGGGGAAATTTGGGATCATTGATCCGCTTCTAGGCTTTCCGCTTGGGCCGATACTCGATCGCCTTCCACTCGAGGTCCCCTATTATTGTTGATTACTCTTGAGGGATGAACCGCAACCACCGTTGGACCTGCAATTTCCGGTACTGGTGCTTGCAAAATTTGAGCACATAGTGTGCTCATAAGTTGAGCGATCTGTATCAATTTTTCCTGATCGGCCGGTAACGGGGGAGGTGGGACGGATCGAACAGGTGAGTTTAGGGGCCCTGCTCCTACTAGGGGTCTGCCGTCCTCCAGTGTTTTGGTTATCAACTGCGTTCCCTGTAACATGCATTTCCAAACGATCTAAATCCTGACGGTCTGCCGGAGGCGGCATACTATTAGCGCTAATCCTTTGAGAATTTTCAGGCAAATTCTCTACAGCACGGGGAGGCTGAGAAGTCGTGCTTTTTCCTGCGTTGCGTGTGCTTTTTCTTGGGTTGACCATTATTCGTTCGAGCAATTAACCTGCCCCTCGGTGGGCGCCAACTGATTTAACCTGATTTCGTGATAGGTTCGATATCAGTAAATTATCAAAAGAACAATTTTATATTTAAGGTTTGGTTAAAGTACTCAGGATGGGGCAATTCAAGATTTATTAGAATTATGAGAAAGATGTAGCTAAATTGTATAAGAGGAGAACAATTGAATTATATTATTGATAGACCAAAATTCGGATCCCTATTACAGTGGAGTATTCGCTATTTATACTGAATACTTAATCCTAACCTATCTAGGAGTCCTTCTAGGCCTAGGAGTCCTGCATGGCCTAGGAGTCCTGCATGGCCCAATAAACCTTTGGGATCGACTTTCAGGTCGACCAGATGCGATAATGTAGATCGAGCCGATCGTGGAACTTTCGAGGAGACTTATTTCGTCTTAACAGGTCGGATTGGATTTGAACCTGCTCGGGAAGTACAGTTCGATCATAAGTGTAAAATAGCCCTCATCAAATACCCTCCTCTTACATCATTTATTACACCGAGTGCATTTATTACCGTTGGAATGACTTTCTGATCTCTTCAACTCTGCTGATCGAATCTACTCTTCTGATGAACACTCTGCTGATTTAAACCGAACTCAAAGGATTTGAATCTGCTGAAATCCACCAGTCTGATTCCGAACCCAACATCAGATCAGTAGTTTTCTAGACCAAAATTCAACCCTTCTGATTTTACTTGTCTTCTCAGATTGAATTTCCCAGAGCTTGCTAAGCTTCCGTTAGCTGATGACTTTTGGAAATCATGAAAACCACCCTTCACTTCTAAGTCTTCATCAACAATTTCCCCCTTTTTGATGAAGACAAAAATTCAGCTAAGTACATGTACCTAAAGCTAAAGTTAAGTCCTCAACAATTTCTGAGATAGAAATAGTATGTTGGAAACTTGAACTTTTATAGATAGTCTTCGAATATTAAAGTGCAAGTTTACAATGAATGACTTAAAAAAATTACAATAAAGTAAGCTGATACAATGATTTTCAACTAAGTGACCTAGTCTAGAATATTTGTCTAGTCTAGTCTTCAGCTTCTTCATCTTCTTCTTCCTCTTCCTTTTCTTCAACTTCATCTTCTTCTTCTTCTTCTTCTTCTTCTCCACTGGAAAATTCATCAGCAGTTAGATTTCTATTTGCAGCTTTGACTCTTCTTCTGATTTTTTGAATCCAGCTGGTTTTCCTGAATGGATCCATCTGTTCTTCAGCAGTGTCCTTAGAAGCAGCTATTTCTTTGTTAGACTTAGCTACATCCTTGGGCTCTTTTTCAATTTCAGCTTCAGCTTCTTCCTTATCATCAGCTTTCTTTCCAGTTACTTCTTCTGCTGGTCTGCTCGTATGTTCATCAGCAGAATCTTGAGCAGTAACTTGGACAGTTGCAGTGGCAACACTCTTCTTGTTCGCTGATCCCTCTTCCCCCTTTTTGTCATCATCAGCAGGGTTGAGTTGTTCCAGTTGAACAGGTGAGATGTTTACAGCAACACAAAGCTTTCTGATATTTTGATCCACCACTTGAAGTTGAAGTGTTTGATGTTGTTGAGTAGACTTCAATACTCCAGCTTGATCATTCATGTAATCTACATTCAGTTGCAATGTAGATATTTCTTGATTTACCTTATCAGCAGTGTTGGAGAAATCCTGCATCATACTTGCAGTCTTCATGATTTCAGCATCACTGATGTCTTTGAATGATTGCTCTACTCGTGACCAATCCAACTCATTTCTTTGAAGAGCAGCATGCAAGTGATTGGCATCTTCCTTCACATCTTCAATGTTCTGATTCATTGAAAGAATGCTTCGAGTCAGTTGCACAGAGTTGTCAGCTGGCAGTTCCATTTCCCTCATGGCATTGTCGATCAAGGACTTTATAGGGTCCATGATTGAGCGATGGATATCAACAGCAGGGATGGCAGAGGCAGGTGCAGCAGATTCCTGTTGAACAGGAATGTCTTGTAAAACTGTAGTTTCTTCAGCTTTCCATGTGATAGCTAAAGGCTCCTTTTCAACAATAGCTTCAGTCAGTGGAGGTTTAATAGGATCAGTGTTGATCTCCACAGCTGACTTTTCTTTAGCTGGTTCTTCATTAGCAGGTTCATCTGCAATATGTACAACATCAATACCATCAGTAGAAAAAAGAGTCTTCTGATGAATGTAAGCAGCAGGAGTAAAGTTGGTGTAGTCTGTTGTAGTGCAGTCTGCTCTTGATAGTTGCTGATCTCTGAACCAAATGCTATTTGTTGTAAACTTGGCAGGCTGGGCAGGTCACTTGAAGTTCCTCTTCCATATCTTGACCTTTCGACCCATCTGTCCAATGTGGTGTAGACAGCAACTTTGACAGCTCTCTCAAACAAGTCTTCTTTTGGACTTGGCTTATTTGACATTGAGTTCTTGAGAGCAGTTGCTTATTGACTCACAATGAGTTTGGTGTACTCATGTAGTCTGTCATGCACGAAGTCAGAATCCAAAGCTTTTAAGATGGAATTTGTGTGCAGCCAATTCAGCACCCATCTTCCTTCATCTACAAACTCTTTCCAGGCTTGAATTTCTGATTCTGTCTTGTTTAGCCTGTACTCCCTCCATCTCTTGTATTTGATCTTCTCTGAGAGGAAAGTAGTTTGGGCTTGAAGAATCTGGTTGTATCTTTCCAGTTCTTTTTCAAATTTGGTGAATGTAGCAGGGTCACTCTTGACAATCTCCAGTGCCTTTTTTACTTCACTCTTCCTTTTCTTGACTGGCTTGGCTCTTGGCAGCAAAAATTTTCCTTCCATGGATTTTCCAATCACTATGCCACCTAACCTTCTAGGTCCACGAGCATCCTTCTTGCTTTCTTCCAAGGCTTTAGCTAAATCAGCTTCTTCTTTAGCAACTAATTCAGCCTCAGTCATTTGCTTAGATTCAGCCTCTGTTGTGCTAGCTTCCAAAGCTCTTTTTAATTCAGCATCATCCCTCTTTCTCTGTTCTGCTTCTTCTCTTTTCTTTTTCTAATAAGCCAGGATTTTTGCTTTGCCAGTTCCTTTCCTTCTGGCATCTTTGATTTCAACAACTGGTGCCATAGTTGTTGCAGCAGTTTCAGGAACAGTTGTATGTTGCTCCTGATGAGGTATGCTTACCTCAGCTGATGGAGTAGTAGTTTGTTCTGTTTGAGGAACAGAAGCTTCTGCAGCAGCAGGATGATTTGCAGCAGCAGACTCCATAACACTTTCAATAGGTTTCTCTGCTGATAGAGGATCTTGTCTGACTAAGTTAGATAACTCCGTAGGCGAATCAATTTGAGTCAGCCTTTTCCTCGCAGTCGACTTGGTGAGAATTACCCTTGTTGCAGCAGTGTCTTTAAGGCACTTCTCGTTCTCCTTGCAACATTCTCAAGGGGTAGCTCTGCTGACGGAGTTCTTTCAGGAGATATGTCCAAGGGCATATCTTCAATTTCCTTAACAATTTCATTTATTATAGCGTCAGCAATATCTTTTTCTTTATCCTCTGATCTGGCTTCAACAACTGCCTTAGTTGTTTGATCAGAAGGCTTAGGAGCAGTACCCTTGCTCCTCTTTATCTTTCCAGCAGCAGGCTGCTTAGGCTCAGCAACAGCCTTTCTTTTTGGTTGATTCTTTTCTGGTGTTGCAGCTGGTGCTTTGAACTTGACTGCCTTAACAGTCTCGTAGATCTTTAACTCTTTTGCAGCATGGATGACTTTGCCGTGAGTCATCGCAGATCCCAGATTCATCAGCAGATGACTGAGAAAAATCCTATGATGAGTGTGACCACGATCTTTATGGTCAGCAATTATGTACCAAATGTAGGTAGCCCAGTTTACTTTCAGGCCATAGTAAACTGCAATCATTGAATGTTATCTTTTCATAGGTACACTGTCCAGAGAAAATGTGCAATTTTCCACAACCTTGGCAAATATGTCTACCATTCTCTGAAACTCATCTTTCAGTTGAGGCTTTTTGATGTTACCAGTAAGGACCTCATCGGGTTTGGCAGCAATACTCCAGAAATCTGCCTCCAGTGGTTCAGCCAAAGTAGCCAACTCAGTTGAACCTTCAACAAACAGTTTGTACTTCTCGTTCAACAAAGCAGGGGTCAGACAGGTACCCTTTCCCACAACCTTTGCCTTGATTTCTAGTTTGTTATAATTTGGTTTCCTAGCAGATTTGTAGAACTCTAAGACTTCTGGAATAAAAACCATGTCTTCATGAGCCTCCATGAATTCTACCAACGAAGCAGCTTTAAATTTCTCAAGAATCTCCTTCATGAGTTGAGTTCCAGTTGCGTAATAAGTTTGGTAGTTGAGATACCTCCCTTCTGCGTTTGCTTCTTTAGAACCCATAGTATTTCTGAAAAAGACTTAGAGAAAACAAGAGAAAATTTGCAGAAATATGGATGCAAAAGTGCTCTGTATGCTTTTGAAATTTTGAGGGTGCGTAAAAAACTAGTCAGCTGATCAGATTTGGATTTATAAGGGTTGGAAGATTTTGGTTTCCGTGATTTATGCCAACCATTAGATCAGTTACTGACAGATTAGATCGTGCGAGCGAGATACGCGCATTTCAAAATTTTATACATTATGTCAGACTAGGTGGGAAAACGAAACGTCCCTAGTATTCTATTTATAAAAGCGTGTTATCAGATATTACGTTTTTAACAGAATACTTGTCTTATAAATTGACATATATATACAGATGAGTAAAGTTATACTTATCTGGCAGATGACTAGTCTGATACAATATATCACTTGTGAAAGCCAATATCTAGTGATCTTCCTTTGCTGTTTGTCAATCCAACAAGATAAATAATCTTCAGGTCTTCAAAAATTAAGAACAAATCTTCTGATAATATAACTTCAACTAACTGTCATTGAAGATTTCATCTTTTAATCAGGGGTACCGCTAGTCTTACACGTTCCCCCTGAATTTAAGAATCTATCAGTCAACTAGTCTGTTGAGAGTTAGTCTTCTTGAAGAATAATACTTGCTGTCATCAAATTGGTCAGCTGATGAACCCAGTCTTCTGATAGGTTCCCCCTCAACTTATGATCTAATTTTTACAAGTCTAGTTCCACTCTTAGAGTAAAAAATCTTGCATCACTCAATGGTTTTGTGAAAATGTCAGCGATCTGATTTCAACATGGTCTCTTATGAAGTGATGTTTGATCTCAATATGCTTAGTCCTGGAATGACTAGTAGTGTTCTGAGTAAGTGAGATTGCACTTGTATTATCACAGTAGATAGGGATTCCACTGATCTTGAGATTATAATCTTCTAGTTGATGTTTCAACCAAAGTATATGTGCACAACATGCTCCAGGAGCAATGTATTCAACTTCAGCAGTAGATATGGATACTGAAGTCTGTTTCATACTCATCCATGAGATCAGACGACTGCCTAAAAATTGACATGTACTTGTAGTACTCTTCCTATCAATTTTGCAGCCAGCAAGGTCAGAATCTGAATATCAATAAGTTCAAATCCTGATTCCCTTGGATACCACAATCCCAATTCTTGAGTGCCTTTGAGATACCTTAATATCCTTTTAGCAGTTAAGAGATGAGATTCCTTAGGATTTGACTGAAATCTCGCACAAACCCCAACAGAGTACATAATGTCAGGTCTGCTAGCTGTTTAGATATAACAGTGACCCTATTATGCCTTTATATTTGGTGATGTCCTTTGATTTTCCATCTTCATCCTTGTCAAGACGAAGTCCAGTAGACATTGGAATAGCAACAGATGAGCTTGTTTCCATACCAAATTTTTTGAACAGATCTTTTGTGTACTTTGCTTGATTAATAAATATGCCGTCTGATGAAGGATATTTCATATACACTATTTTAGGAAAATACTTCAGCTCTAGATCGACCTCGATCCTGACCAAGAAGGCTATTATCCGACCTCCAGAACTCAGTTCCCGATCAAGCCAGATTGATAGCACAAGGCCCTCTTTCCGATCTACTCCTTTCCTCGGAATCACTGTTGGGTCGACCTATGGGCCTGGACAGCTGGCCGAGACATATTTTCCTGCGAAGGGTCTAGCTAGCTCATCACTGTTCCTATAAATACCAAACGCATTTATGACATCAGGGACGGCACATTTCCCCAGGTGCACCCCAGCTCGGACATATAGATCGAATTAGGAGTAGCTTGCTCTTTTGTATTTGTTTAACTAGTTTTACGGCATCCTGTAATACTCGAATAGACCTATCTTGTAACTTGTGATTGGATCGGAATATCAATACACACCATTTATACTCTCGAATTTGTTATTGTGTTTGCTCTACTTTCCTATTTGAACCTCGTACGAAAAAGAGCATAATCAATTGGCGCCCACCGTGGGGCCTGTTCGAGTGTTAGATCGAAAAAATGCCTACTACTAGGAGATACACGTACAATCGTGGCGAGCCTTCACATGACGTTGGAGCTCAACGCTCAGTAAACAATGAACCTAGCAATCAATCTCGAGCGGCTCACCAGTCTGAAATGCCGCCGGTCGACCCGCCTAATGATTTACCTATACATACGACAGTAGCTGATCTGCGATCTATTATTGGTACTATGTGTTGAGAATTTATAAACACTGAAAGAGCAGATCGTGAAACCTTACCTGGACAACAGGCCCCTGTTGATCAACCCGTGGCTCGATCAGGACACCGAGCTCCCGTTTCAAACCTGCAAAGGGAAAGAAGCATTCGGCGATCTACTATGGGTGCTCCATCAGGTAACCCTCCTCGAGCAGCTCGAGCGAGAACTGTTGTCCGCTCAGGGCAACCATCTAGAACCGTTCGAGATCTAGAGGATTCTGTAGTCGAGGAGAGCCAGCCCGAAGCGATGGACAAGTTAAAAAAGCCGGTTTACCGAGGCAGACTTAGAGAAGATCGTGCAAGAGAGGGTTGTTAAGGAGTTGAAGAAGGAAATGCTGATTAAGGAAACCCGACCGGCAGACGTAAGAGCTCGACGAGCTGAAGCTAAGGAGAATGGGGCTGTGATTCTCGAGGATGGTCGAGATAAGGAGTTAAGTACGAATATCATGCGATGTTCATCTTTTTGTCAGGAGATTAGAGAGGCTCGAGGTACTGAAACTGTTCCAACAAGGTTACCGAGGTATAATGGAACTACTGATCCGGGAGAGCACATTAATAGTTTCATAAATGTGCTGAATTTGTATGGGCACTCAGAAGACTTCTGTTGCAAAATTATGGTCACCACTTGGACTGGTTCGGAAAATTGCCTCCGAACTCTATTTTCTCTTTCGACGAGTTATGCGATAAATTGAAGCACCAATTTGCGAGTCAAAGGAATCAAAGGTTACCAGCCAACCACTTGGGAACGGTGAAGCAGTTAGAAGGGGAAACGCTGAGGCAATGGCTGGCTGGATTTATTATCGAGCTTCTGAAGGTCGATACTCCTCAGATTGAATTTTTTTCATCACTGATGTTTGAGTTAACCCGGAATACCCAGTTCGGGAACGCTATTTGCCGAAAGCAACCAAAATCTTTCGAGTGAATCATGGAAATAGCTGAGAAATACATGATTCAGGAGGAAATGAACAAGTTGAAAAAAGCTCAGAATCCCAGGCCCCAGGTCGGAAAGAAACCTGACAGGGCCCCTATCCCGAAGCCAAGTGATTACGGAGGGTCAAACGCGCAGCGAAGAGGCTCGGTTTGGCAGAGACTTAACGTCTATAAACCTCAGGCTCCGACCCACAGATCTAATGTCTACGGTCGACCTGCTTCTCCAGAATTGGTTCCAAGGAGAGAGTCTGAAAAGAGTAGTTTCACCAAACTGAATACCTCGAGGGACGAAATACTAACTGTGCTCGAGGAAAGGAACTTCGTCCCAGAGGCTCGGCGTATCACTCAGGCCAGGCCGGGGACAATGAATCATGATAAGTACTGCAGGTACCACAGGGCTCGGGGGCACAACACCGATGATTGTTTCCAGTTGAAACAAGAAATTGAGAAGTTAATTGCTCAAGGAAAGTTAAAAGAGTATGTGAGAAGGAGCAACCCCAACAACCGGTTCAGATCAAGGAGTCCGCGGAATTTTTTTGAGCAACACTGTAACGATCAACATCAGGTCGAGGAGCAAACGAACAGAGTAATAAACGTGATCGCGGGCGGACCCGCAGGGGGGGATAGCAAAAATGCGAGAAAAAGGACAGCGAGGTCGATAAAGACTAGTGTCTCGACCGGAAATGAAATTATGTCCTTAGAGCCAGGTCCATCGATAAGTCAGGTCATTAGTTTTAGTGAGGCTGATAGACCGCGCGAGGTAACCTGGGACACCAGTGAAGATGACCCCAATTTCTCGATGGTTTTGACCCTCAAAATTGTCAAATTTGAGGTTAAGAGAGTACTGATCGACAATGGCAGCTCGGCAAACATAATCTCCTCTGAAGCCCTAGATCGAATTAATTTGTAGCATCCACGTCTGGATCGTGTATCTACTCCGCTTATTGGTTTTGGTGGTTCGGAAATTGTCCCTCTCGGAACATCCTTTTGAGCACCACCATGGGGAGAAAGCCAAAGGATGTGACAAAGATGGTTAAGTTCCTGGTTGTGAGTACTCCGTTTGCCTATAATGCTATTTTGGGAAGACCAGCGTTGAACATCTTCAAGGCGGTCGTGTCAACTTACCATCAGAAGTGTTGGATGAAGATGAAGACCTTAAAGTGAAGGGAGGTTTTGATGATTTCCAAAGTCATCAGCTAAGTGGAAGCTTAGTACAAACCTTAGAAGATATTTGACCAAGGAAGAAGTATTTCAGACTAGTCAAATATGGTCCAGAAGACCACTGATCCTTGCTGAAGAAAGAATCAGACTGGTGGACTATCAGCCGACTCAAATCAGATTAGTTCAAGTTTGGGATCAGCCGAGTATACATCAGACGAGTGACTTCGATCAGCAGAGTGGAAGTGGATCAGAAGTTAGTGCAACGGTAATAAATGCACTTGGAGTAATAAATGCTGAAGTGGAAGGGTATTTATGACAAATGATTGAAGAGAAACCTCGTATCAGCTTGGTGCATTTAATGCTGACTGACAGAAGGTACAACAGAGTGTACAGTGTTCAGTCGCAGGTAGCCGTTTCTGCAGAAGGACCAGTATTCGATGATTTGGACACCTGTCGATCTCTTAACGGGCAGATTTTCAAATCTCAAGTATAAATAGTTCA
>JAYDYQ010002301.1:0-37937 GCA_034814905.1 Penstemon davidsonii | reverse complement strand
TGTTTTTAGCTTATTTAAACCGAACAGGCACACCAATATTTAAAATAAAGGCGCGCGGATTTATTAAGAGGCGGGTCAGCTACGCGGATCTTGTTCGGGTCCACCGGATCAGCTACGCTGATCTAAATTAATTTATTGGGCTATTAAGTTTTGGGCCAAAATATTAATTAAACTTTGTCCAAAAAGATAATATTTTGTTAAAGCCCAAGCCCAAGCCCAATCCAAACCCGAGCTAGCCGGACGACGATGGCGCGCGTGGTGAAACCATGGTCATGCACGTCTTCTCCCCTCACAAAACTTGGTACCCCCAAGGGGCCCAACCCTTATTCAAATTTTTGTATTATAAGTGACAAAAACTCTTCCAATTTTCTGCATGTGGGATGAAGACATTTTTCTCTCCAACTTTCATTCATTTCTATTTTTATGGGCTTAACTCCAATTGGGCTCAATCCAATTGGGTTAATACCCACAAAATCCAACATTTGTTGGGAGAAACTGACAAACGGTAAGAAGGAAAAACAGTATATTGAGGGTTGTACACTATTTGGTGTTGTGATTTGTGATTTCCCTCCATAATAAATATAAGGAAAAATCTAACTCTTCCACCCAAAATTTGAATATGTTCATATTTTTCCACCTAATTTTTGCAAGCTCGCACTTAACCACCTTAGCTATTTAAAATATCCAAGATCACTAAATTTGGATTGCCATCGCGCAGAATCTGCAAGAACATTTTCACACTTAGCCACCCGACCTTTGAATAACAGAGGTAGTTAAGTACCAACTCGCAAAGATTAGATGATAAAGTGTGAAATTTTCCCCAAATATAATATGTGAAAAACACATATATGTGTGTAGCCAAAAATGGCCTCAAAGGATTAAATGTGGCCAGTAAAGTAAGTTATTGGATTAAATCTGGTAGCATAATACTTATATGACTAAATGTGGAACATTGGTAGAGGTGAAGGATGAAAATGAAATTTAATTTTACCTTAGTTTTGGGGGATAATTAGGCCATCTCCAACCCAATCGGGGTGGGGTGGAGATTCCGATTGGGTTGGAGATGGCCCAAATGCACATCCCGGGTTAGCGCGTCCCTTACCAACATGGCACCAGGTGGTGCCACTTGGTGCCACCTGGTGCCTTTACATTTTATTATAAATTAAAAAAATTATTAATAAAAAAAATTAAAGATTGAAAAGATTAATTACGAATTTAACAATACCTTGTTTAATTTAATTAACTAGAAATGGAAGATACATTTAATTATAAAAGTTGTGTAGGTTTAATAACAATTTGTTTTAAATTAAAGATGTAACATTATTAGTTTTAATTTTAAATATATAAATTTGTCTATGAAAGTAAAATTTAATAACATTATATAGTAAAACCTTTATCCATTATTAATTTTGAAATTATATATTTGTCTACAAAAGTAAAATTTATTTAACCACATTTAAAATTTGATTTGAAATTTGAAATTTTATTTAATTTATAATATAGAATAAATGTTAAATGTACAATTAGGTAGAAATACGATATTTGCATTAAATTAAGCCAAATATTGGTACACGTATGTTGATACATATAAAAACTTATATAAATAAATAAAATTACATATTATGTAAATACTAACTTATATAAATAAAATTACATATTATGTAGATACTAACTTATAATTACATAATATAGGGGGGAGTGCAGAAGTTTTTTTTTTTTTGATTAATGGGAAGAGTTAGCCCTGACGGTTGAAGACTGTGCTCAGGGAAATGCAAATTCACCCGGGTGGAGATTGACACCCTTTAACTGTGAAAAACCCAATGGGTTGGAGATATCCTTACATTTAGAAAATGTAAAAAGATTTAGTGCACCGATGGAGTAACTTTCTCAAAAATTAGAAAGAATATAAAAAATATCATGGAGTAACTTTCTTTCAACTTAAAATAGATAATGAAATTGACACACGAGTGCTTATAAAACGCATATATATTCCATGGGTTAATGCCAGTTTTACCACCTTTGAAATGATAATATTTAATTTTCCCCCTGTAATTTAAAAAATAGCACTTTATCCCCCTTATAAAAAATTTAAAGAAGCAATTTACCTACTTCAGTTGGAGAGTGTAACTCACCTGCAAAAATTGAGAGTGGACATGGAAAGTGTTTTGTAACATAGAGAGGTAAATTACCATATTTATTATAACACAAGGGGTAAATTGTCACATTTATCGTAATACAGGAGGTAAACTGCCATATTATCATAACACATGAGGTTAAACTGCTACACATAAAAGTGTCAGAGAGGTGGTATGAAAATTTTATAAGATTATAAAATGGTAAGTACTTTTTTTAAAATCACATAAAGATAAATTGAACATTATAAATATCATAAGGGAAAAAATTGCCATTAACTCTATATTTCTGTCGCGTCAAACTTCTGCATAAACTTCAATAAATCCAACTATTTATATTTGTTTGGTGCTATTATATTTTTATTTGATTTTAAAATTTATTCAACTTATTCTTGATGAAAACTCATCTGAAATATAAATATGTATACATTTTTTTTTTCACTTCTACAATAATCATTAGGTATGCTAAATATTATGACTAAGAAGTTACTATTGTTTTTATTAGTTAAATACTATTGGTCTTGTTAGTGAATATTTTTTGTATTTGATAGTTGGGCATTCTTTATACTTTATTAGCGAGTTTATTTTATTTATTTTTTCTTTTCTTTTCTTTTTTGTGAAGTGTACATGATTTTAGCAGAAAAAAATTAAATCCGCAACCGAGAAAAATAACCAAACAAGCCCAGGGCCAAACTTGGCGAACTCCATCATTTTTGGTAAATGGGGTACGACCCTATTTATAAAGAACGCCCACAAAGAATTAATGGATGTATATGGATGGGTTTTGGCCAAATGAATTTTCGTCAAACCCATAAAATGAACAAAAACCTATACAGAAACTCGCACTCAAACTCTTCAAACCTATAAAATATTGATTTGACACATACGACTTATTTTTTCCCCCAAATCTCATTAAAAAAGACATTGATTTGACACCTATCACCTATTTTTTCCCCTAAACCCCAATATACAAACCCAATCCATGTAAGGTTTCAACTTATTCAAACCACAAAACCCAACAGCCAAAACCCATCCAAATGAGATATGATTAGGGCTGAAAATCAAACCAAGCTATTCGATACTTGGCTCGAGCTCGTTCGATAAAAGCTCGTTTGAGTTTGGTTCGTCAAACAAATCAAACAAGCTTGAACGAGATTTCTCGTTCGATAACTTTTGAAGCTCGGCTCGAGCTCGACTCGATAAACTTAAAATGTAAAAAAAACGTGTAAAATACCAGCCTACTCGTACTCGGCTCGAGCTCGTTCGATAAAAGCTCGTTTGAGCTCGGTTCGTAAGAAATCAAACCAAACTCAAACACAAAATTTCAAGCTCGATAAAATTCAAACCAAGCTTGAACAACGTGGCGTTCGATACTACTCGGCTAGTTTACACCCCTAGATATGAAAGGTTTCATTAAAACCATTTTTTTAAACCGAGACCCGCGAAACCGAGCCAAAACCCATCCAAATAGAGCCTAAACAATCAAGAACATACATGTTCATACAATCGTGAAACTACAATTCATCCAACACACCAAAAAAATTATTTACCAGAACAAGATTTACAATATGATTACAACATACATAATCCAACACCATAACACAACTCCATGTTCTCTAAGCCAAAACATGACAAATGGAATCACAAGTTTATAATCTCGAAACTATCCTTAACAATGTACACATCCAGCAAATGTAAAAATGTTCAAGCCTGTCATCAAAGAACGGAATACATCAGTATGCTACTGTATACTACAAGCTAATGGACTCGTAAGACGAGATAACAAAATAGACTAATTACTACCAGAGCATGGGACCAGGCGACAAAGAAATTCTGACTACTTGCGACAAATCCTTGAAAACTAAGGTTGTAAAACCTTTCCCGTTTCTGGACATTCTTCAGAGACAATAAATATATGTTGACCGATATTCAGAATCTAGTAAGCAAGGACAGCGGACTGGATACCATAACATCAATTACACCAAATTTATAGACATGAAAGAAAAATGTGGGCTGTTAATGAAAATGCTGCAAAAAAAAAGTAGTAATCATATTCTTGATCTATGCTTGTGGGGACATTTGGCAGCTAAACGATACAACAAATAATACTTACCTCTTCTGCAATAATTTCATCTTCGCCTAAAGGCATTTCAACGAACAAACAAAAAGTCAATTATTCAAATAAGAGTGGAGAAAACTATCACGAAAGGAGAAGGATAAAGTAACAAGATCATAGCAGCACAAGAAAATTGTAAAAACACAAGAGAATAAAAACAAAAATAAAAATTGACTAACCGAAACAATGCCATATGTAGTAGGAGCAGCCATGTAACCAAAACAAATGAGCTTTTTGTGTTCACATCTCTTCAAGGATTTGGGGAAGATGATGTTAGTCAAGTGAGTCAAAAGTTTTCAATTTTCTTAGAAACAATTTCTATTAATCATGTCATATCTACACATACTCTTTATTTTCTATATTTCCTTGATATATAAAGTATCAAGTACGTGTACATGTTTTTAAATGCATTACAAGAGTATTAACATAGTATTTTGATGTAGTTTTTACTGTGATGACCAAATGAAGATACGACCTTTGAAGGCCTTTATTGAAGAACTCACTGATGAGGCAGTCAGATTTAGGTAAGTAGTAAGTACTACTAGTATTTGCCTGCAGTTCTAATGACTATTGTGATGTTTCGTTTATGTTTATTTCAATCGGTCGCGAAAATATATTACCAGTTTGTTTGGTCTCATAAATCAAGCTACAAGTATATGTTACTAAGCTTATATCTTGAGGAAGCCACTGAGCCAAGTAATCACTTTAATGGGGAATAACATATTGTATGTAACATTTGACTAACTAATGGAAGTCTTACCAAAGCAACTAGCCAATGTAAAATGTTTCTATCTTTTTTGGGTTTTCCTCTAGGTTACAATAACATTGATCACTCAATCAATAACCCTTTCTTCTATAAAATTTCAATAATAAAAAGGCATCGGATTTTCTATCACCAGTTTCTATGTATCAACATTTTTTTGCAATATATGGTGAGTTCTAAAACACTGAACCTACTTCAACTAAACCAACAGCATCTTCTTTCACATAATATAGCTAAAATAACTTTCCACTTGGTTTCAAGTGGACGACAAATACAAGTCTCAGCATAATTTCATGTTGTCTTGTTAAAATGAAAACTTTACAATTTCTCTGGCAAGGTGACTCTGAAGTGCAGAACAAAGGTAACTCTGCACCGAAAATAGTTGTATATCTCCAAAATGATAATAAAGTATGTGGTGATTCAGTAAAGTTTGGAATGCTAGTAGAACATTCGAAGGCAAGAAAATGATAACTAACTTGTTTGCAAATTGGATTCTTTCCACTTCCATTTCCCGACGTTTTCAGTATCTAAAAATGCTTTAGTTGAATACTTGCAAAGTATATTTGATTATAGAAATCCAGTTTTCTACTTTTCAGACGTGTAATATAAAGAATAGAATTTTATGACAGCTATCATAGAGAACATGTTATAATACCCCTATAATTCAGTAACTTCCGATTTCTAAAAACATATTGCTAAAAGAAATTAGGATAATGACTCCTTCACATTTTAATGCAATGGAATAGACCACATGAAAAATGAGGAAGCGCCTACTTATCACCAGTGCACAAACTCAAAATATTGGTGAAAGTATTTTTCGAAATGTTGCTTTTGCAATCCCAGAGAATAACAAATGACTGACATAAGAAAGTAGCAAAATTAATACTAATATTTAGTTTACCTGGCGGAAACAACTTAATTATCATTTTGCCTTAAACTTCCGTATCACATCAAGAAGAACACCGTCTTGATCTTCACCTTTGAGATGATCAAGTAACATGGACATAGTATCCGAATCCAGTGAGAACTCCCTTCTTGTCATTTCTTCCAAGAGTGAGATTGCCTCGTCAATCTTTGTTGTTCTAAGAAAACCCCGCACAAAAATATTATATGTGTCATTATCAGTCAAGCAGCCATTTTCTTCCATTTTCATAAGCAAATTTTTAGCCTTTCCCGTCATCCCTTCTTTGCAAAGCGCACCGATAATGATGTTATGTGTTATAACATTAGGTTGCAAACCTTTGGAAGGAAGTTCATTGAAAAGATTTCTTGCAGATTCAAGTTTTCCATTCTTGCACAATCCATCAATGAGAATATTATAAGTTACTATGTCAGGATTAACACCATTACATTTCATTGCATGTAGAACTGAAAATGCCTCTTCAATTCGTTGATTTCGGCATAAGCTATCCAACAAGACACTATACGTAATTAAACCAGGAATCACTTGATGAACTTCCATCTCATGGAAAAGCTTCCAACCAGCATCAATTCTACCGGCACAAAATAATCCATGTAACATGGAGTTATAGGTAGCTACTGTGTGCTCCAACCCTTCACGAGGAGCTTCAAGAAAGAGTCTCCAAGCTTTGTCCACGTCACCTTTCTTGCAATACCCATCAATCAAACTATTGTAGGTGATAATACAAGGCTTAAGGCCCGAGTCCACAACCGAGTAAAATATTTTCCTGGCTTTTTCCATTTCTCCTCGCATACAATATCCATCTATCAGTGTAGTGTATGTGACGATATCAGGATTAATATTTCTTTGTTTCATAATTTCCAACAGATCTTCTGCCTCTTTCACCCTTCCGTCCTTGCAAAATGAATCCATCAATATATTAAAAGTAAACACGTTAAGAGAGATCTTGTGAGCCGCCATGTCATTTAGTAAGTCTTTTACTACACCATATCTACCAAAATCGCATAATCCCTGAATAACAGAACTATACGTGATGACATCAGGCGAAATTTCCTTGTCAATCATCCAGGATAAGAGTTGGAGAGCATCATCAACCATTCTATTTTTGCATAGACTATCAATTAAAGTGTTATAAGCATAGACATTCGGTTTGCAGCTTCCTTTTTCCAATAGCCCAAGCAAATGAAATGCTGAAAGAGTGTGCCCTGCTTTGCACAACCCGTCGATGACAGTGAGGAACGTAACTTCATTAGGCTCACAGAGTTTCTGCCTCAACAATTTCTTGAACAATTGTTCTGCCTCGGCCACCTTCTTCTCTAAGAATAGCCCTTTGAGGAGAGTGTTGAAGGTTGTTGTGTTTGGTTCGTAGCCACGCTTGAAGAAGCTTCCTAAAATTGCAAACCCATAATCTACCCGATTAACAAGGCAATAACAATTAATCGCAATGGTCATGGTGTAGTCATCAACAGGGACACCCAGTTCACACATTTCGTCGAACATATTGAGGGCAGAAGAATATTGTTTCATCTTCACCACCAAATTCAATAGTTTGGTGTACTCGATAACAGAAGGCTGAGGTCGCATTTTCAGCATATCACGAAACATGTAATTAGCATCTTCTACCTCTTTGATACCACTCAAATCCAATCTAGGTTTGTTGTTTTTGTGGCTGTCAATGTGAAATTTTGAGCAGTAAGAAAGAAATCGAAACTTACTCTCAATTCCTCTTCGAATCAGCGTAATGGCATCTCCCTTCATCTTCTTCACTGGTATCTTGTGATTAATTAACACCGTTGTAAATATCTGAAGGAAATAAGAAAGAAATTCAAAGTTAAAGCTTTTATTTTTCCTTGACAAAATTTGATAAAACAAACGATAGAAAATGACATTATAGTTTTGGGCAAAATTCCCTCTTTAGTCCTGTAAGTTTTTCACTTATCCATATTTTGTCCTTGAGTTATTGAGCCACTAGATTTAGCCTTAAAACTTACTTTAATCGTCATATTTAGGTGGTGTTTTCAAATGCTTGAATTTTTACTTGTATTAGAGTTTCTTGAAAAATCAATTAAAAGTAGTTGATAATAGAAAGTGGGTAGTATTTGCATTTTAAGAGAAAAATTGTTATAAGTGAATAGTATTTGCAAATTAAGAGAAAATAATACCACTAGAAGCTAAAAGCATCCTCCTATCAGTTTTTGTTTTTCTGTTGTTTTTAGCTTATTTTTAAAGAAGTTAATTCATAAGTTAAATATGAAAACACCATCATAATAACTTTTGAAGGAAAAAAAAAATAGAAAAGTGATTATTTTAATAATTCTTACCGTAATACAGTCCTGGTAAAGAAGATTTTCAATAATTATACTAGTATATTGGGAGAGGTTTTTGTTGGGAGAAACTGACAAACGGTAAGAAGGAAAAACAGTATATTGAGGGTTGTACACTATTTGGTGTTGTGATTTGTGATTTCCCTCCATAATAAATATAAGGAAAAATCTAACTCTTCCACCCCAAATTTGAATATGTTCATACTTTGCCACCTAATTTTTGCAAGCTCGCACTTAACCACCTTAGCTATTTAAAATATCCAAGATCACTAAATTTGGGCATTTGCAGGCGTGCAAGAATATTTTCACACTTTGTCACCCGACCTTTGAATAACAGAGGTAGTTAAGTACCAACTCGCAAAGGTTAGGTGATAAAGTGTGAAAATGTTCAAATTTTGGCTGGCAAAGTGAAATTTTCCCCAAATATAATATGTGAAAAACACATATATGCGTGTAGCGAAAAATGGCCTGAAAGGATTAAATGTGGCCAATAAAGTAAGTTATTGGATTAAATCTGGTAGCATAATACTTATATGACTAAATGTGGAAAACTAGTAGAGGTGAAGGATGAAAATGGAATTTAATTTTACCTTAGTTTTGGGGGGATAATTAGGCCATCTCCAACCCAATCGGGGGTGGGTGGAGATGGCCCAAATGCACATCCTGGGTTAGCGCGTCCCTTACCAACATGGCACCAGGTGATGCCACTTGGCGCCACCTAGTGTCCTTATATTTTTTTTATTAAATTAAAAATAATCATTAATAAAAAAATTAAAGATTGAAAAAATTAATTATGAATTTAACAATACCTTGTTTAATTTAATTAACTAGAAATGGAAGATACATTTAATTATAAAAATTGTGTAAGGTTTAATATCAAATTGTTTTAAATTAAAGATGTAACATTATTAGTTTTAATTTTGAATATATAAACTTACCTATGAAAGTAAAATTTAACAACATTATAGTATAATAAAACCCTTATCCATTATTAATTTTGAAATTATATATTTGTCTACAAAAGTAAAATTTATTTAACCACATTTAAAATTTGATTTGAAATATTTAAATTTTATTTAATCTATAATATAGAATAAATGTTAAATGTACAATTAGGACAAAATGTAGAAATACGATATTTGCATTAAATTAAGCCAAATATTGGTACACGTACGTTGATACAAATAAAAACTTATATAAATAAATAAAATTACATATTATTTAAATACTAACTTATAAGAACTTAAAAATAAATAAAATTACATATTATGTAGATACTAACTTATAATTTCATAATATAGGTGAGAGTGGGGAAGTTTTTTTCTTAATTAATTGAAGGAGTTAGCCCTGACGGTTAGAGACCGTGCTCAGGGGGGTGCAGATTCACTCGGGTGGAGATTGACACTCCTTGGTTGTAAAAAGCCCAATGTGTTGGAGATGTCCTTACATTTAGAAAATGTAAAATGATTTAGTGCACCAATGGAGTAACTTTCTCAAAAATTAGAAAGAATATAAAAAATATCATGGAGTAACTTTCTTTCAACTTAAAATAGATAATGAAATTGACACACGAGTGCTTATAAAGCGCATATATATTCCATGGGTTAATGCCAGTTTTACCACCTTTGAAATGATAATATTCAATTTCCCACCTGTAATTTAAAAAATAGCACTTTATCCCCCTTATAAAAAAATTAAAGAAGCAATTTACCTACTTCAGTCGGAGAGTGTAACTCACTTGCCAAAATTGAGAGTGGACATGGAAAGTGTTTTATAACATAGAGAGGTAAATTACCACATTTATTATAACACAAGGGGTAAATTGTCACATTTATCGTAACACGGGAGGTAAACTGTCATATTATCATAACACATGAGGGTAAACTGCTACACATAAAAGTGTCAGAGAGGTGGTTTGAAAATTTTATAAGATTATAGAATGGTAAAGTACTTTTTTTAAATTACATGAAGATAAATTGAACATTAAAAATATCATAAGAGAAAAAATTGCCATTAACTCTATATTTCATTAGCGTCAAACTTCTGCATAAACTTCAATAAATCCAACTATTTATATTTGTTTGGTGCTATTATATATTTAGTTGATTTTAAAATTTATTCAACTTATTCTTGATGAAAACTCATCTCAAATATAAATATGTATACATTTTTTTTTCACTTCTACAATAATCATTAGGTATGTTAAATAATATGACTAAGAAGTTACTATTGTTTTTATTAGTTAAATACTATTGGTCTTTTTGGTGGATGTTTTTTGTATTTGATAGTTGGGCCTTCTTTATACTTTATTAGCGAGTTTATTTTATTTAGGGATACTTACCGGGACCTCCCCTAAGGTTTGGGGTAATTATTGCCCAATCCCCTCGCAATTTCATAATTACATCCACCTCCCTCGACATTTCGAAAACCTTATATTTTGATGATATCATTGCTGAATTTTTATTGAACTTCCTATTTTACCCTTGAGATTACTGTAACTATTTTATTGGACAATTATACCCTTGTTATGTTTGGTACATATGAGGGGTTTCTTTGCAATGTTTATGTATAAGTATGGGTTCAAATGTTATAAATTTACATGAAACTTATAATTAGTTTATTAGTGTATATGTATTCTTAAAATAAAATATAATAACACATCAACGTTTTTTTCCAATTTTTTTTATAATGCTTTTACAATTAAAGAACAAGGAAAAATAAATAAATTGTAGTTAATTATAAGAAAAAAAACATTGTAGAACATAAATAAAAATGTAAACACATTCAACTCCACATTTAACCCGTAATTTTAATAATTTCAATTTTTTGTCCTAATTAAAGTAAAAGAATAAAGGAATGAATTAGGTTTAAAAGAATAATGAATTTTAATAGTAGTGTATATGTATTCTTAAAATAAAAATATAATAACACATCAATGGTTTTTCCCAAAAAAAACTCATAATGCTTTTGATTAAAGTACAAGGAAAAGTAAATAAATTATGGTTAATTATAAGAAAAAATATTGTAGAACATAAATAAAAAATGTAAATACATTAAACTTTAACATTTAACCAGTAATTTTAATAATTTCAATTTTGTTCATAATTAAAGTACAAGGATATAAATGAATGAATTACGTTTAATCATGAGAAGAAAAAAAACTTGAACAATAATTATTAGACATTATAAAAATGTTCACATGTTTACTAAAATTTTTCTTAAACTCTTAACTAAATTAGTTATTATAAATCAATAATTGTTTTACAAAAATAAAAAATACTCGATTTAATAACAAAGTTATTATAAATCACAAATATTTTTTTAATATTTCTTACTTAAATACAATGATATTAAAATCATATCTTATTTATATAAATATACTATTATTAATAAATAAATTACTTTAATATAAATTATTATTATTTTTTTAAAAAATCACCCCACCCCCCCCCCCCCCCCCCCCCCCCCCCCCAGCCCCTCACCCGCCGGTCCCTAACCCTTCACCCACCGTCCCCAACCCCGCAACCTAGGGTTCGAACCAGGCCGGCAACACTGCCTGGGAGGATATTTGCGGGGTTAGGACGATGGAGGTGGGGTGGGGGGTTAGGGTTAGAGTTTATTTTTTATGTATAAAATTAATTTTTGCAAGGGTAGTATTGTAATTTTGTGTATCATTGCAAGGGTAATATTGTAATTTTATGTATCATTTCACATCATTGTGTAAGATTTTTGAAATATGGGGGGAGGTGGATGTAATTGTGAAATTGCGAGGGGATTGGATAATAATTAGCCCAAACCTCAGGGGAGGTCGATGTAATTATCCCTTGCAAGGGTAAATAGGACATTTTGTTAATCTAATTTTTTTAATTAAAACTGACGAGGACAATATGGTCATTTCACATTATTTTGTAAGGTTTTTCAAACGTGAGGGGAGGTTGATGTAATTATGAAATTGCGAGGGGATTGGGCAATAATTAGCTCAAACCTCAGGGGAGGTCGATGTAATTATCCCTTTTATTTATTTTTTCTTTTCTTTTCTTTTTTGTGAAGTGTACATGATTTTAGCAGAAAAAAATTAAATCCGCAACCGAGAAAAATAACCAAACAAGCCCAGGGCCAAACTTGGCGAACTCCATCATTTTTGGTAAATGGGGTACGACCCTATTTATAAAGAACGCCCACAAAGAATTAAGGGTGTATGTGGATGGGTTTTGGCCAAATGAATTTTCGTCAAACCCATAATATCAACAAAAACCTATTCAGAAACTCACACCCAAACTCTTCAAACCTATAAAACATTGATTTGACACATACCACCTACTTTTTCCCCCAAATCTCATTAAAAAAGACATTGATTTGACACCTATTACCTACTTTTTCCCCTAAACCCCAATATCCAACCCCAATCCAAGTAAGGTTTCAACTTATTCAAACCACAAAACCCAACAGCCAAAACCCATCAAAATGAGATCTGAAAGGTTTCATTAAAACCATTTTTTTAAACCGAGACCCGCGAAACCGAACCAAAACCCATCCAAATAGAGCCTAAACAGTCAAGAACATACATGTTCATACAATCGTGAAACTACAATTCATCCAACACACCAAAAAAATTCTTTACCAGAACAAGATTTACAATATGATTACAACATACATAATCCAACACCATAACACAACTCCATGTTCTCTAAGCCAAAACATGACAAATGGAATCACAAGTTCATAATCTCGAAACTATCCTTAACAAAAATAATCTAACACAGTAAACCTTCAAGAACAGTCAGCCTCCCAATCATTCGTGAAAGCCAATATGCGTGTAAACACAATATTAAGATAGTATTAGTTAAAGTCCACAACTTACAACTGTGCGCGACGAATCCATCCTAAATCCATGTATATAAATCTATACTAGGTTCATTGCACCGCTCAAGTGCACGGTGGATTCTGCCCAGTGAATATTATTTTCCGGTGGTTGTAATTGTAAGATGGAATTGCAAATTTGCAAGTTTTTGAGGAATTAGCAATTAATAATTGAACTAACAATGGTTGGCTCCTTTATAGCAAACTCAACTTTATATGTTGCACCATATATATGTTTAAGAACAAATGCATTATCATGAAAATACTATTATATCAATGTTACCAAACAACATTGAACTTTTCAGCCAGGCTCTTTTGAATCTGGTACTTTTCTGAACCATACTCAAGTTTACCAACTGGACCTATATGTCCGAGTCATTGCGACTGACTGACTGACTCAAGTATACTTTTCAGGTTCAGATGGTAATTGGTTTACTCAGAATGAAGTGCTTACACAAAACAATGCCTATAAAAATTGGTTTGCTCAGAGGCATCGCTATCACATGTACACATCCAGCACATGTAAAAATGTTCAAGCCTGTCATCAAAGAACGGAATACATCAGTATGCTATTGTATACTACAAGCTAATGGACTCGTAAGACGAGATAACAAAATAGACAAATTACTACCAGAGCATGGGACCAGGCGACAAAGAAATTCTGACTACTTGCGACAAATCCTTGAAAACTAAGGTTGTAAAACCTTTCCCGTTTCTGGACATTCTTCAGAGACGATAAATATATGTTGACCGATATTCAGAATCTAGTAAGCAAGGACAGCGGACTGGATACCATAACATCAATTACAACAAATTTATATCGCACTCTTGAGAGACATGAAAGAAAAGTGTGGGCTGTTAATGAAAATGCTGCAAAAAAAAGTAGTAATCATATTCTTGATCTATGCTTGTGGGGACATTTGGCAGCTCAACGATACAACAAATAATATGTAACACCCCGTAATTTTAAATATTTTAAAATGAAGTTATTGAATTTTAATCCGATTTTTGTGTAACGCATTTTATTTTTAATTAAACATAGTATTTCTTTAAGTTTAAACGCACAATTAAAATTTTTCGAGCATAAAAATAGAACTTGAAAATGATTTGGAAGGTAATAAAAAAACCTTGTGAAAAGTTTTAGAAAAGTTTATGAAAGTTATGGGTTTGATCGTGCATTTATTTTTATTTTGGGGCAAAAATGCACTTTTCCAAAAATTGAGGGGGCAAAGTGCAAATCCGCCTGAAAATTATGAAAAATCTGCAGGAGTGCAATTGAGTGTTCTCCTATAGTCCTAGGCCTGCTATGCTAGCCTTGAATCAGACCTTGGATGGAGAAAAACTCTCCACCCAAGTTTTCTTCCATTGGAGAGATTGGGAGGTGAGAAATTATTATTTTTTCTCCTCCTAAAGACTTTAGGTGTCTCTTAAATCTGCATTTTCAGATTCACAAAGTTAGGGTCACATTTTGGTGAGTTTAAAGAAATAAAGAGAGATAGAAAGAGGGTTAGATAGTTAGAAAATGAGTGAGAAAAGTGAGTGTTCTTTTTGAAGGAGAAAGAACCACCACCACCGCCGTGTCATCACCGCCGCCGTGCTGCCGCCACTGCCGGAACACGCCGCCGCCGCTGCCTCCGGAGAAAAAGGGGCAGTGAGTTTGAAGAAAGAAATCAACCTTCAAGTTTAGGTATAAGCTCATTCTACCCCTTTTTGGTATTTTTGTTAGTTGTTATATTTAAGAAATAAGTTTATCCTTGTTTACCCCCTTTTAAAACTTCTTGAACCCTAGATCTAGAGCTTCGATTTTCAGATTTAAGTTTTGAAGTTTTGATTTTCATATGTGAAAGAGTTTAGTTTTAGGATTTTTATCTAGGTTTGAGTTTGAAGCTCTTGTTTAAAAATTCACATTTTTGTAAAATGTTATGAAAGTTTGGTTTTTGATGTTTTGGTTGTGAACGATGATTTAAAATGCATGATTTGAAATTGTTCTTAAAATCATTGCTATGAATATTGTTGGGTTATGAAAGAATGATACTTTTATTTTAAGTTTCAAAGAATTTTATGGTTAAAATGAAGATTTCAAAATCTTGGGGACTTTATTGAAATAAAAGTTTAAAATTTTCTTCCAAAATTAAAGTATGGTCTTTGTAAAAATTATGTTGAATCTTATTTTGAAAGTTTGATTTGTAAACTAATTAACCAAAGTTTTTGTTGTGTTTTAAATGGGTAGAAAATATAAAATTACATAGTAGAAGGGGGCGGGGTGCAATTTTCCAGTGGGTGGCCGAAGCCACCCCACCGTCGCCGCCGGCCAGCCTGGCTGCTGCTGGTGCAGCAAGCCGTTTGTGCTTGCTGCACACAGCAGCAAGCATTTGGGCCTGTTGTCTTTGCAACAGGCCCAGGTCTGTTGCTTTGGCAACAGACCACCAAATTGGGCCTGTTGCTAATGCAACAGGCCACTCAGCCCATTTGTTGACTGGCCCAAAGGCCAGTCCAAAAAAAAAAAAAAAAAAAAAAAAAAGAATTTAAGGAAATTAAATTATTATTAAATAAAAAATAAAAAGAGAAAATATGGAAAAGCTATTAAACATAAATTTGCTAAGTATTATCTAAAGTAATCTACTTTTAAGATAATAAAGTAAATAATTTTATAAGTAAATAATTTGTCTTAAAGAAAAATAATTGTTTTATTACTTTCTAATATTAAATACTAAAAATGATAATTAAAAAAATTAAGTAGTGATAATTCTTTCTAGAATAAAATAAATAAAATATAATTTACAAAATTAATAATTTTATTATTGAATAAAGAATATAAATAAATTATGATAACATTTAAATATAGTATATACTTAACTTTTTATGAGTAAATAAAAAGTAATTTATAATAAAGAGATTTTGAATGAAAATAATAAATTGTAATTATCAAAAGTTATTTTAGTAATTATATTTAAATAATAATTTCTGAAATATATCTTTATAAGTAATTTTGAAAATAAATCAAAAATTTATAAAAATAATTTGGATAATTATTTTTAAAGTGTATTATGAAAATAATAAATATAATAATAGTAATAAATATTCTTGAAAATAAAAGAATTATTTAAACACCGAAATAAATTTTTATAAACAAAACAATTTTGAGAAAATTAAATAAACTTAAAATAATTTTTAAATTTGTAATTTATTTCGGAAAATAAAATTTTAAATATTAAAAATTAATTTAAATTTAGAAAAATAAACATTTAGAAATTAAAATTAAATAATTATTTCTGAAAAATAAATAATAAACCATTTTCTGAAGAAAAAAAATTATTTAATAAATATTTGACGAAAATAAATATATCACTTAAATAATTTAAAAATAAAATAAAATATTTTTGATTAAATATTTTTCTGAATTTAATAAATTCGAAAATAAAATTTTTAAATATTAAATATAATTTTAATTAATCTTGAATATTAATTTTCATAAAGAAAATTCGTAAATAATTTGATTAATATTTTCTGGAAATAAATAATTTCAAAAAATAAATTAAAATAATTTTGGATAATTATTTTTCTGAATTAAGTAATTTCAAAAATAAATTATAATTATTCCGAATAATGATTTTTCTGAATTTTAATTAGTCTGAAAATAAAGATAAAAAGGTTTTAAAAAAAAAATACATAATCAAGGAGAAGGAATTTAATTATTTATCCAAAAAAAAAATGATAAACAATAATCAATTATTTTTAAAATAAATTGATAAATAAATTAATATTTTTGAAAAGATAATATAAATAAAGTTTAATTTTTGAAAATAAAATGTTTCTAATAAAATTAAAATTATAAATTTGAAAATAAGTTATTGTTTGAATACTTGAGAAACATAAAATTATTTGAAAGTAATAACTTAACGTAAAACCTTTAATTAAATATTTTAAAGCTCGATTAAGATGGTTATGTTCTATTTTAACTCTTTTGTGGCTATGTTTACCACACTTCATGAACGAACCATAGAACCTTTAGATCGGTCGTAAATATCCAAGTTTTTATCATGGCTTCGTTATTGAACAACCACGATTCAATTGTTTGCTCGACTAAAGCATTGCTTTAGTCACTCTAGAATCCTTGTGGTGTAATTAGATTCTAAGATCATTACATAAACGTGTACAGGAACCGAAGACGCTACCTTTCCGCATTTTCTCGAGAATCGTAAGCTACACAGGTGAGTGCTGTGTGTTACATGTGTGTCAGTCTGGATGTGCTAGTAGGCAGAGTCATAACTGTAGCTTAGTCCCTAAATGAACGAGCATGCGATGTATGATACAATGAATAACACGACTGCTAGGACAAACTAATCATGTTGAATTTTTATGCTAATGCTTATGTGCTTATGAGTACTTGATATTGTATACCAAATTGCTTTGATTTATTGAGTTGTTTACTGATTTCCTGTTACTGGACTGTACTGTATTGTTATTGGATTGTTATTGTACTGAATTGTTACTGTACTGTATTGTTTGTTATTATTGTGTGGGCCCTATTTTGGTGTGCGGAATCGTGGGTAACTCGGAAGGTTAGGGCCGGAGGGTTACCACGATCCACCGTAGACCCGCTTCACGAGCCAAGTGTGGAGGTTACACTTGGGGAGTGAATGTCAAACTCCTGGCATCAGACGTCTATGCGCACAGTTAGTAAGGTAGCTCCTTACTTGGAGTGTTCGGTGGGGGCGTCATAATATGGATTGGAGGGTAAGAGGAGGACGGCATCAGCAACTATTGGCTACTTGTTTAATGTGCTTAAATTGTTATCGCATGTGTTTATTTACTACATTGTTATATATGTTCATGTATATTATGTTGCATCCACGCATCACATGCACATGTGCACTACAGCCTCACTAAGTTGGACGATCAACTTACGCATTCGCGTTTACTTCTTTTCAGATACAGGTATCCCATGGTCTGATGTTTAGCGTTGGAGTTGTCAGTCTCCGAGATCCTGTCTGTCGGTTTTCTTGGGTCGTCGAATTATCTTTTGATTTTCGTTACTTTGTGTTATGTTATGTTATGTGTTGCTTTGTATCGGGCATGATTAAATACTTAAGACTGTTATTATTGATGCTTGTTGTTGCGCGGTAGACACTTGTTTGTATTTTGTGCCCACTCCTGCATATAGCAGTGTACCGGGTTTTGTGTTACTAAGTTGAACTATGATTCGAATTATGGTGTTGTTGATTTAAAAAAAAAAAAAAAAAAAAAAAATCTGGTCAAAATTTGGAAGTGTTCACCGAATACGGACCCGGACTCGGGGGTGGGACCACGTAGGACCCGACCCGGGGGCTCGGGCCGTCACAAGTGGTATCAGAGCTTAGGCTTATAAGTCAGGTCAAGGATCCTCGGAAGTCGTCTGTCGTGTTGTGTTTTAACCATATTTTCTAGTCTTTAAATGTAATTATTATATGTTAGGTATTTGTTACTTATCTTACGAGTGTGATAGGATGTCGAGCCAAGGTAGTCTTTGCTCAAGCGCATGAGAGAGAGACGTGATTTTTGAGGTTGAGTTGGGGCCTCGCATGGCTAATGCTACCCCAACTCGTGATGATTCACCCCCTCGTCACTTAGTCAGACGATGTTCTCGACCTCGTCGAGTCTATCCACCCTCCCTTGATCATGTGCGACTTGGAGGTCGTCAATCGAGGGGTGATTATCCCAATAGTGTGGTGCATGAGTTGGAGGTTGGCCTTGATCAGTACTCTTGGGTTGCTTCATTTATAAGGACTCGTGCTCAGGAAGCGGAAATTTGGGTACGAGTGATTGAAGATCTACTAAATGTCATGAGGGCCCGAATGGAGAATTATCGGCTCCTTAGGAATCATGGATTGCTCCAATCCAACCCGATTCAAGATGGGTTGAGGGGTATTACCGATTCTCTTTTGGTTGCTAGAGAGGAGCTGGGTGAGTAAATCCCGGAGGAGGAGGACCCTGTGGACGAGGCAACTCCTACGGATGGTGAGGATCCCCGAGTTGGTGGCTCAGGAGACGGCATTTGAGATGACTTAGATTGAGAGCTCGTTTAGGACTTCCTTTTTAACTTTGCTTGTTTTGAAGCCGTCGTGGCTCATTGAATGTTTTCTCGTACTATGTGTCTGTTTTGATACACTATGATTGATTTTGTGATGTTAGTCAATATTTTGATCGATTGGTGGTTTGCCATTATGCGATAATTAGTTTAGTTTTGAATGATTTTCTTTTCGTCAGATATAGTAGGTTCGGTCTCGTTATGCTAACGAGCCGTCCTTCATTGTTTAGATGGCAGGAACTCATGGTGATAGTCGAGCTAGTCGATTGGTTCCCTCTCGTCAGTCTGAGGGAGCACTGACAGCCCCACCAGTTGAACAGGCCGAGCGGATCATTGCCGCTTTGGCAGAGTTCACCCAAGCCCTGCAAGGCACTGCACGAGCTGCGCCTCTACCACTTGCACCTCTAGCTTTGGACCAAACCTTGGAACGTTTTCTGCAGTTCCAACCGCCCCAATTTCTTGGAAAGCCTGACGATCAAAATGCTGAAGTGTGGTTGGCCGAGATTGAGTATATCTTCCGAGTCATGAACTACTCGAACATTCCAAAAATTTCATTGGCCACTTATTGTTTGAAAGATTTCGCTAAGGCATGGTGGCAAACGAGGGAAATGGTTTGGGAGCAGAACCGAACCGAGAGAACCTGGGAGAACTTTGTTAAGGACTTTATCGATAAGTATGTGCCGCCTATTATTAGGGGACTACGTGAAGAGCAGTTTAATACTCTGAAGCAAGAGAATATGAGTGTGCCGGAGTTTGAGGTTGTCTATTCCCGGCTAGTTCGTTATGCTCCCCACCTGACGATGGATGAACCTCGTCGTACCCTCCAATTTATCAAGTGTTTGAGGCCTGAACTTCAACGAACCCTTCTCTCCCACAACATAACCTCTTATATCGAAGTAGTTGGAAGGGCAACCAGGATTGAGAATGGCCTGATTGAGCCCAACCCATTGCGGGTTCCCAAGAAGAAGTCGAGACCTTCGCAGCCAAATTGGCATACTGGAAGAGGTTCAGGCAAGGCACCGAGGTTTGGAAATTCAAGCTCAGAAAATCTGAATAATTGTCGCAAATTCAATCAACCACAAAAACAATCGGGGAAATTAGACAAGGGTGCTTGCGCGTACTGCGGAGGAAAGGGGCATGGAGAGCCCACGTGCTGGAAGAAAGCTGGCAAGTGCCTGAGATGTGGAAGTCAAGATCATTTGGTAAAATATTGTCCCAAGGCACCAACTGCACCAGCTCCAGCTAGCAAATGACTATCATTGGCAGCAAAAAGCGCGAAACTGCAAAACTCTCAGACGAACCCTTACAATGAAAAGGGAACGACGGACGGAGCCTGACCTATGGTGGAATGGAAGGTATACAATATTGTTTTAAGGATTTATGTGTAATATTATTTGGATATGGGGCATCGCATTCTTGGTATCATTGTGTTATGGATCTATGTTATTGAGTATGGTTTAATGAGTTTCGTATAAGTTAGGATTTCGTACTCCGTTAGAACCTCGTTTATAACGAATTCAACTCAGAGATGCGAGGTTAAGATTAAGGGATGTTTCCCGCCAATTTGATCGCATTCCTGACCCTAGATTGTGATATAAGGTTGGACCGTATGACCAAATTAAGATATCATCATAAGAAGTTGAAACTTTTTACCATGAACTTTTCGAACATCATGAACGAATTTGGGGACCAAATTCTTTTAAGGAGGGAGGATTGTAACACCCCGTAATTTTAAATATTTTAAAATGAAGTTATTGAATTTTAATCCGATTTTTGTGTAACGCATTTTATTTTTAATTAAACATAGTATTTCTTTAAATTTAAACGCACAATTCAAATTTTTCGAGCATAAAAATAGAACTTGAAAATGATTTGGAAGGTAATAAAAAAACCTTGTGAAAAGTTTTAGAAAAGTTTATGAAAGTTATGGGTTTGATCGTGCATTTATTTTTATTTTGGGGCAAAAATGCACTTTTCCAAAAATTGAGGGGGCAAAGTGCAAATCCGCCTGAAAATTATGAAAAATCTGCAGGAGTGCAATTGAGTGTTCTCCTATAGTCCTAGGCCTGCTATGCTAGCCTTGAATCAGACCTTGGATGGAGAAAAACTCTCCACCCAAGTTTTCTTCCATTGGAGAGATTGGGAGGTGAGAAATTATTATTTTTTCTCCTCCTAAAGCCTTTAGGTGTCTCTTAAATCTGCATTTTCAGATTCACAAAGTTAGGGTCACATTTTGGTGAGTTTAAAGAAATAAAGAGAGATAGAAAGAGGGTTAGATAGTTAGAAAATGAGTGAGAAAAGTGAGTGTTCTTTTTGAAGGAGAAAGAACCACCACCACCGCCGTGTCATCACCGCCGCCGTGCTGCCGCCACTGCCGGAACACGCCGCCGCCGCTGCCTCCGGAGAAAAAGGGGCAGTGAGTTTGAAGAAAGAAATCAACCTTCAAGTTTAGGTATAAGCTCATTCTACCCCTTTTTGGTATTTTTGTTAGTTGTTATATTTAAGAAATAAGTTTATCCTTGTTTACCCCCTTTTAAAACTTCTTGAACCCTAGATCTAGAGCTTCGATTTTCAGATTTAAGTTTTGAAGTTTTGATTTTCATATGTGAAAGAGTTTAGTTTTAGGATTTTTATCTAGGTTTGAGTTTGAAGCTCTTGTTTAAAAATTCACATTTTTGTAAAATGTTATGAAAGTTTGGTTTTTGATGTTTTGGTTGTGAACGATGATTTAAAATGCATGATTTGAAATTGTTCTTAAAATCATTGCTATGAATATTGTTGGGTTATGAAAGAATGATACTTTTATTTTAAGTTTCAAAGAATTTTATGGTTAAAATGAAGATTTCAAAATCTTGGGGACTTTATTGAAATAAAAGTTTAAAATTTTCTTCCAAAATTAAAGTATGGTCTTTGTAAAAATTATGTTGAATCTTATTTTGAAAGTTTGATTTGTAAACTAATTAACCAAAGTTTTTGTTGTGTTTTAAATGGGTAGAAAATATAAAATTACATAGTAGAAGGGGGCGGGGTGCAATTTTCCAGTGGGTGGCCGAAGCCACCCCACCGTCGCCGCCGGCCAGCCTGGCTCACAGCAGCAAGCATTTGGGCCTGTTGTCTTTGCAACAGGCCCAGGTCTGTTGCTTTGGCAACAGACCACCAAATTGGGCCTGTTGCTAATGCAACAGGCCACTCAGCCCATTTGTTGACTGGCCCAAAGGCCAGTCCAAAAAAAAAAAAAAAAAAAAAAAAAAAGAATTTAAGGAAATTAAATTATTATTAAATAAAAAATAAAAAGAGAAAATATGGAAAAGCTATTAAACATAAATTTGCTAAGTATTATCTAAAGTAATCTACTTTTAAGATAATAAAGTAAATAATTTTATAAGTAAATAATTTGTCTTAAAGAAAAATAATTGTTTTATTACTTTCTAATATTAAATACTAAAAATGATAATTAAAAAAATTAAGTAGTGATAATTCTTTCTAGAATAAAATAAATAAAATATAATTTACAAAATTAATAATTTTATTATTGAATAAAGAATATAAATAAATTATGATAACATTTAAATATAGTATATACTTAACTTTTTATGAGTAAATAAAAAGTAATTTATAATAAAGAGATTTTGAATGAAAATAATAAATTGTAATTATCAAAAGTTATTTTAGTAATTATATTTAAATAATAATTTCTGAAATATATCTTTATAAGTAATTTTGAAAATAAATCAAAAATTTATAAAAATAATTTGGATAATTATTTTTAAAGTGTATTATGAAAATAATAAATATAATAATAGTAATAAATATTCTTGAAAATAAAAGAATTATTTAAACACCGAAATAAATTTTTATAAACAAAACAATTTTGAGAAAATTAAATAAACTTAAAATAATTTTTAAATTTGTAATTTATTTCTGAAAATAAAATTTTAAATATTAAAAATTAATTTAAATTTAGAAAAATAAACATTTAGAAATTAAAATTAAATAATTATTTCTGAAAAATAAATAATAAACCATTTTCTGAAAAAAAAAATTATTTAATAAATATTTGACGAAAATAAATATATCACTTAAATAATTTAAAAATAAAATAAAATATTTTTGATTAAATATTTTTCTGAATTTAATAAATTCGAAAATAAAATTTTTAAATATTAAATATAATTTTAATTAATCTTGAATATTAATTTTCATAAAGAAAATTCGTAAATAATTTGATTAATATTTTCTGGAAATAAATAATTTCAAAAAATAAATTAAAATAATTTTGGATAATTATTTTTCTGAATTAAGTAATTTCAAAAATAAATTATAATTATTCCGAATAATGATTTTTCTGAATTTTAATTAGTCTGAAAATAAAGATAAAAAGGTTTTAAAAAAAAAATACATAATCAAGGAGAAGGAATTTAATTATTTATCCAAAAAAAAAATGATAAACAATAATCAATTATTTTTAAAATAAATTGATAAATAAATTAATATTTTTGAAAAGATAATATAAATAAAGTTTAATTTTTGAAAATAAAATGTTTCTAATAAAATTAAAATTATAAATTTGAAAATAAGTTATTGTTTGAATACTTGAGAAACATAAAATTATTTGAAAGTAATAACTTAACGTAAAACCTTTAATTAAATATTTTAAAGCTCGATTAAGATGGTTATGTTCTATTTTAACTCTTTTGTGGCTATGTTTACCACACTTCATGAACGAACCATAGAACCTTTAGATCGGTCGTAAATATCCAAGTTTTTATCATGGCTTCGTTATTGAACAACCACGATTCAATTGTTTGCTCGACTAAAGCATTGCTTTAGTCACTCTAGAATCCTTGTGGTGTAATTAGATTCTAAGATCATTACATAAACGTGTACAGGAACCGAAGACGCTACCTTTCCGCATTTTCTCGAGAATCGTAAGCTACACAGGTGAGTGCTGTGTGTTACATGTGTGTCAGTCTGGATGTGCTAGTAGGCAGAGTCATAACTGTAGCTTAGTCCCTAAATGAACGAGCATGCGATGTATGATACAATGAATAACACGACTGCTAGGACAAACTAATCATGTTGAATTTTTATGCTAATGCTTATGTGCTTATGAGTACTTGATATTGTATACCAAATTGCTTTGATTTATTGAGTTGTTTACTGATTTCCTGTTACTGGACTGTACTGTATTGTTATTGGATTGTTATTGTACTGAATTGTTACTGTACTGTATTGTTTGTTATTATTGTGTGGGCCCTATTTTGGTGTGCGGAATCGTGGGTAACTCGGAAGGTTAGGGCCGGAGGGTTACCACGATCCACCGTAGACCCGCTTCACGAGCCAAGTGTGGAGGTTACACTTGGGGAGTGAATGTCAAACTCCTGGCATCAGACGTCTATGCGCACAGTTAGTAAGGTAGCTCCTTACTTGGAGTGTTCGGTGGGGGCGTCATAATATGGATTGGAGGGTAAGAGGAGGACGGCATCAGCAACTATTGGCTACTTGTTTAATGTGCTTAAATTGTTATCGCATGTGTTTATTTACTACATTGTTATATATGTTCATGTATATTATGTTGCATCCACGCATCACATGCACATGTGCACTACAGCCTCACTAAGTTGGACGATCAACTTACGCATTCGCGTTTACTTCTTTTCAGATACAGGTATCCCATGGTCTGATGTTTAGCGTTGGAGTTGTCAGTCTCCGAGATCCTGTCTGTCGATTGTCGAGGGTCATCCTCGTTGTTATCTTTTGATTTTCGTTACTTTGTGTTATGTTATGTTATGTGTTGCTTTGTATCGGGCATGATTAAATACTTAAGACTGTTATTATTGATGCTTGTTGTTGCGCGGTAGACACTTGTTTGTATTTTGTGCCCACTCCTGCATATAGCAGAGTTTCGGGTTTTTATTATCTCATGTTTGAACTATGCTTCGAATTTTGTTGTTGTTGATTGAAAAAAAAAAAAAAAAAAAAAAAAAATCTGGTCAAAATTTGGAAGTGTTCACCGAATACGGACCCGGACTCGGGGGTGGGACCACGTAGGACCCGACCCGGGGGCTCGGGCCGTCACAAGTGGTATCAGAGCTTAGGCTTATAAGTCAGGTCAAGGATCCTCGGAAGTCGTCTGTCGTGTTGTGTTTTAACCATATTTTCTAGTCTTTAAATGTAATTATTATATGTTAGGTATTTGTTACTTATCTTACGAGTGTGATAGGATGTCGAGCCAAGGTAGTCTTTGCTCAAGCGCATGAGAGAGAGACGTGATTTTTGAGGTTGAGTTGGGGCCTCGCATGGCTAATGCTACCCCAACTCGTGATGATTCACCCCCTCGTCACTTAGTCAGACGATGTTCTCGACCTCGTCGAGTCTATCCACCCTCCCTTGATCATGTGCGACTTGGAGGTCGTCAATCGAGGGGTGATTATCCCAATAGTGTGGTGCATGAGTTGGAGGTTGGCCTTGATCAGTACTCTTGGGTTGCTTCATTTATAAGGACTCGTGCTCAGGAAGCGGAAATTTGGGTACGAGTGATTGAAGATCTACTAAATGTCATGAGGGCCCGAATGGAGGATTATCGGCTCCTTGGGAATCATGGATTGCTCCAATCCAACACGATTCAAGATGGGTTGAGGTGTATTACCGATTCTCTTTTGGTTGCTAGAGAGGAGTTGGGTGAGTAAATCACGGAAGAGGAGGACCCTGTGGATGAGGAAACTCCTATGGATGGTGAGGATCCCCGAGTTGGTGGCTCAGAAGACAGCATTTAAGATGACTTACATTTAGAGCTCGTCTAGGACATCATTTTTAACTTTGCTTGTTTTGAAGCCGTCGTGGCTCGTTGAATGTTTTATCGTACTATTTGGTTGTTTGTATACACTATGATTAATTTTGTGCCGTTCAGCAACATTTTGATCGATTGGCGGTTTGCCATTATGCGATGATTAGTTGAGTTTTGAATGGTTTTCTTTTCGTCATATATAGTAGGTTCGGTCTCGTTATGCTAATGACCCATCCTTCATTGTTTAGATGGCAGGAACTCATGTCGATAGTCGTGCTAGTCGGTTGGTTCCCTCTCGTCAGTCTGAGGGAGCACCGACAGCCCCACCAGTTGAACATGCTGAGCGGATCATTGCCGCTTTGGCAGAGTTCACCCAAGCCCTGCAAGGCACTGCACGAGCTGCGCCTCTTCCCCTTGCACCTCTAGCTTTGGACCAGACCTTGGAACGTTTTCTGCAGTTCCAACCTCCCCAATTTCTTGGAAAGCCTGACGATCAAAATGCTGAAGTGTGGTTGGCCGAGATTGAGTATATCTTCCGAGTCATGAACTACTCGAACATTCCAAAAATTTCATTGGCCACTTATTGTTTGAAAGATTTCGCTAAGGCATGGTGGCAAACGAGGGAAATGGTTTGGGAGCAGAGCCGAACCGAGAGAACCTGGGAGAACTTTGTTAAGGACTTTATCGATAAGTATGTGCCGCCTATTATTAGGGGACTACGTGAAGAGCAGTTTAATACTCTGAAGCAAGAGAATATGAGTGTGCCGGAGTTTGAGGTTGTCTATTCCCGGCTAGTTCGTTATGCTCCCCACCTGACGATGGATGAACCTCGTCGCACCCTCCAATTTATCAAGTGTTTGAGGCCTGAACTTCAACGAACCCTTCTCTCCCACAACATAACCTCTTATATCGAAGTAGTTGGGAGGGCCACCAGGATTGAGAATGGCCTGATTGAGCTCAAACCATTGCGGGTTCCAGAGAAGAAGTCGAGACCTTCGCAGCCAAATTGGCACACTGGAAGAGGTTCAGGCAAGGCACCGAGGTTTGGAAATTCAAGCTCAAAAAATCTGAACAATTGTAGCCAATTCAATCGACCACAAAAACAATCGGGGAAATTAGACAAGGGTGCTTGCATGTACTGTGGAGGGAAGGGGCATGGAGAGCCCACGTGCTGGAAGAAAGCTGGCAAGTGCCTGAGGTGTGGAAGTCAAGATCATTTCGTAAAATATTGTCCCAAGGCACCGCCTACACCAGCTCCAGCTACAACTAGCAAAAGACTATCATTGGCCACAAAAAGTGCGAAAGCGCAAAACTCTCAGGTGAATCCTTACAATGGAAAAGTAGCGACGGACGGAGCTTGACCTATGGTGCTATGTAAGGTATACAATATTGTTTTAAGGATTTATGTGTAGTGTCATTTAGATATGGGGCATCGCATTCCTTCGTATCATTGTGTTATGGATCTATGTTATTGAGTATGGTTTAATGAGTTTCGTATAAGTTAGGATTTCGTACTCCGTTAGAACCTCGTTTATAGCGAGTTCAACTCAGAGATGCGAGGTTAAGATCAAGATAAGGGATGTTTCCTGCCAATTTGATCGCATTCCTGATCCTAGATTGTGATATAAGGATGGACCGGATTTCAAATTAAGATATCATCATAAGAAGTTGAAACTTTTTACCATGAACTTTTCGAACATCATGAACGAATTTGGGGACCAAATTCTTTTAAGGAGGGAGGATTGTAACACCCCGTAATTTTAAAATATTTTAAAATGAAGTTATTGAATTTTAATCCGATTTTTGTGTGACGCATTTTATTTTTAATGAAACATAGTTTTTCTTTAAGCTTAAACGTACAATTAAAAATTTTCGAGCGTAAAAATAGAACTTGAAAATGATTTGGAAGGTAATAAAAAAACCTTGTGAAAAGTTTTAGAAAAGTTTATAAAAGTTATGGGTTTGATCGCGCATTTATTTTTATTTTGGGGCAAAAATGCACTTTTCAAAAAATTGAGGGGGCAAAGTGCAAATCCGTTGGAGATTATGAAAAATCTGCATGAGTGCAATTGAGTGTTCTCCTATAGTCCTAGGGCTGCTATGCTAGCTTTGCATCAGACCTTGGATGGAGAAAAACTCTCAACCCAAGTTTTCTTCCATTGGAGAGCTTGGGAGGTGAGAAATCATTATTTTTCCTCTCCTAAAGCCTTTAGGTGTCTCTTAAATCTGCATTTTCAGATTCACAAAGTTAGGGTCACATTTTGGTGAGTTTAAAGAAATAAAGAGAGATAGAAAGAGGGTTAGATAGTTAGAAAATGAGTGAGAAAAGTGAGTGTTCTTTTTGAAGGAGAAAGAACCACCACCACCGCCGTGTCATCACCGCCGCCGTGCTGCCGCCACTGCCGGAACACGCCGCCGCCACCACCATCGGAGTCAAGGGCAGTGAGCTTTGGAGAAAGAAATCAACTATTCAAAGTTTAGGTATAAGCTCATTCTACCCCTTTTTGGTATTTTTGTTAGTTGTTATATTTAAGAAATAAGTTTATCCTTGTTTACCCCCTTTTAAAACTTCTTGAACCCTAGATCTAGAGCTTCGATTTTCAGATTTAAGTTTTGAAGTTTTGATTTTCATATGTGAAAGAGTTTAGTTTTAGGATTTTTATCTAGGTTTGAGTTTGAAGCTCTTGTTTAAAAATTCACATTTTTGTAAAATGTTATGAAAGTTTGGTTTTTGATGTTTTGGTTGTGAACGATGATTTAAAATGCATGATTTGAAATTGTTCTTAAAATCATTGCTATGAATATTGTTGGGTTATGAAAGAATGATACTTTTATTTTAAGTTTCAAAGAATTTTATGGTTAAAATGAAGATTTCAAAATCTTGGGGACTTTATTGAAATAAAAGTTTAAAATTTTCTTCCAAAATTAAAGTATGGTCTTTGTAAAAATTATGTTGAATCTTATTTTGAAAGTTTGATTTGTAAACTAATTAACCAAAGTTTTTGTTGTGTTTTAAATGGGTAGAAAATATAAAAATTACATAGTAGAAGAGGGTGGGGTGCAATTTTCCAGTGGGTGGCCGAAGCCACCCCACCGTCGCCGCCGGCCAGCCTGGCTGCTGCTGGTGCAGCAAGCCGTTTGTGCTTGCTGCACACAACAGCAAGCATTTGGGCCTGTTGTCTTTGCAACAGGCCCAGGTCTGTTGCTTTGGCAACAGACCACCAAATTGGGCCTGTTGCTAATGCAACAGGCCACTCAGCCCATTTGTTGACTGGCCCAAAGGCCAGCCCACTTAAAAAAAAAAAAAAAAAGAATTTAAAATTTAATGAAATTAAATTATTATTAAATAAAAAATAAAAAGGGAAAATAAGGAAAAGCTATTAAACATAAATTTGCTAAGTATTATCTAAAGTAATCTACTTTCAAGATAATAAAGTAAATAAATTTTACAAAGTAAACAATTAAACCTAAATTGTCTTAAAGAAAAATAATTGTTTTATTACTTTCTAATATTAAATACTAAAAATGATGATTTATTAAAATTAAGTAACAATAATTCATTCTAGAATAAAATAAATAAAATATAATTTTTGAAATTAATAATTATATTATTGAATAAATAATATAAATAAATTATGATAACATTTAAATATAGTATATACTTAACTTTTTATGAGTAAATAAAAAGTAATTTATAATAAAGAGATTTTATATGAAAATAATAAATTGTAATTATCAAAAGTTATTTTAGTAATTATATTTAAATAATAATTTCTGAAATATATCTTTATAAGTAATTTTGAAAATAAATCAAAAATTTATAAAAATAATTTGGATAATTATTTTTAAAGTGTATTATGAAAATAATAAATATAATAATAGTAATAAATATTCTTGAAAATAAAAGAATTATTTAAACACCGAAATAAATTTTTATAAACAAAACAATTTTGAGAAAATTAAATAAACTTAAAATAATTTTTAAATTTGTAATTTATTTCTGAAAATAAAATTTTAAATATTAAAAATTATTTTGAATTTAGAAAAATAAACATTTAGAAATTAAAATTAAATAATTTTAAATAATTATTTTCTGAAAAATAAATAATAAACCATTTTCTGAAGAAAAAAAATATTTAATAAATATTTGACGAAAATAAATATATCACTTAAATAATTTAAAAATAAAATAAAATATTTTTGATTAAATATTTTTCTGAATTTAATAAATTCGAAAATAAAATTTTTAAATATTAAATATAATTTTAATTAATCTTGAATATTAATTTTCATAAAGAAAATTCGTAAATAATTTGATTAATATTTTCTGGAAATAAATAATTTCAAAAAATAAATTAAAATAATTTTGGATAATTATTTTTCTGAATTAAGTAATTTCAAAAATAAATTATAATTATTCCGAATAATGATTTTTCTGAATTTTAATTAGTCTGAAAATAAAGATAAAAAGGTTTTAAAAAAAATACATAATTAAGGAGAAGGAATTTAATTATTTATCCAAAAAAAAAATGATAAACAATAATCAATTATTTTTAAAATAAATTGATAAATAAATTAATATTTTTGAAAAGATAAAATAAATAAAGTTTAATTTTTGAAAATAAAATGTTTCTAATAAAATTAAAATTATAAATTTGAAAATAAGTTATTGTTTGAATACTTGAGAAACATAAAATTATTTGAAAGTAATAACTTAACGTAAAACCTTTAATTAAATATTTTAAAGCTCGATTAAGATGGTTATGTTCTATTTTAACTCTTTTGTGGCTATGTTTACCACACTTCATGAACGAACCATAGAACCTTTAGATCGGTCGTAAATATCCAAGTTTTTATCATGGCTTCGTTATTGAACAACCACGATTCAATTGTTTGCTCGACTAAAGCATTGCTTTAGTCACTCTAGAATCCTTGTGGTGTAATTAGATTCTAAGATCATTACATAAACGTGTACAGGAACCGAAGACGCTACCTTTCCGCATTTTCTCGAGAATCGTAAGCTACACAGGTGAGTGCTGTGTGTTACATGTGTGTCAGTCTGGATGTGCTAGTAGGCAGAGTCATAACTGTAGCTTAGTCCCTAAATGAACGAGCATGCGATGTATGATACAATGAATAACACGACTGCTAGGACAAACTAATCATGTTGAATTTTTATGCTAATGCTTATGTGCTTATGAGTACTTGATATTGTATACCAAATTGCTTTGATTTATTGAGTTGTTTACTGATTTCCTGTTACTGGACTGTACTGTATTGTTATTGGATTGTTATTGTACTGAATTGTTACTGTACTGTATTGTTTGTTATTATTGTGTGGGCCCTATTTTGGTGTGCGGAATCGTGGGTAACTCGGAAGGTTAGGGCCGGAGGGTTACCACGATCCACCGTAGACCCGCTTCACGAGCCAAGTGTGGAGGTTACACTTGGGGAGTGAATGTCAAACTCCTGGCATCAGACGTCTATGCGCACAGTTAGTAAGGTAGCTCCTTACTTGGAGTGTTCGGTGGGGGCGTCATAATATGGATTGGAGGGTAAGAGGAGGACGGCATCAGCAACTATTGGCTACTTGTTTAATGTGCTTAAATTGTTATCGCATGTGTTTATTTACTACATTGTTATATATGTTCATGTATATTATGTTGCATCCACGCATCACATGCACATGTGCACTACAGCCTCACTAAGTTGGACGATCAACTTACGCATTCGCGTTTACTTCTTTTCAGATACAGGTATCCCATGGTCTGATGTTTAGCGTTGGAGTTGTCAGTCTCCGAGATCCTGTCTGTCGGTTTTCTTGGGTCGTCGAATTATCTTTTGATTTTCGTTACTTTGTGTTATGTTATGTTATGTGTTGCTTTGTATCGGGCATGATTAAATACTTAAGACTGTTATTATTGATGCTTGTTGTTGCGCGGTAGACACTTGTTTTGAATATCGTGCCCGCGCCTGCATATAGCAGTGTACCGGGTTTTGTGTTACTAAGTTGAACTATGATTCGAATTATGGTGTTGTTGATTTAAAAAAAAAAAAAAAAAAAAAAATCTGGTCAAAATTTGGAAGTGTTCACCGAATACGGACCCGGACTCGGGGGTGGGACCACGTAGGACCCGACCCGGGGGCTCGGGCCGTCACAAGTGGTATCAGAGCTTAGGCTTATAAGTCAGGTCAAGGATCCTCGGAAGTCGTCTGTCGTGTTGTGTTTTAACCATATTTTCTAGTCTTTAAATGTAATTATTATATGTTAGGTATTTGTTACTTATCTTACGAGTGTGATAGGATGTCGAGCCAAGGTAGTCTTTGCTCAAGCGCATGAGAGAGAGACGTGATTTTTGAGGTTGAGTTGGGGCCTCGCATGGCTAATGCTACCCCAACTCGTGATGATTCACCCCCTCGTCACTTAGTCAGACGATGTTCTCGACCTCGTCGAGTCTATCCACCCTCCCTTGATCATGTGCGACTTGGAGGTCGTCAATCGAGGGGTGATTATCCCAATAGTGTGGTGCATGAGTTGGAGGTTGGCCTTGATCAGTACTCTTGGGTTGCTTCATTTATAAGGACTCGTGCTCAGGAAGCGGAAATTTGGGTACGAGTGATTGAAGATCTACTAAATGTCATGAGGGCCCGAATGGAGAATTATCGGCTCCTTAGGAATCATGGATTGCTCCAATCCAACCCGATTCAAGATGGGTTGAGGGGTATTACCGATTCTCTTTTGGTTGCTAGAGAGGAGCTGGGTGAGTAAATCCCGGAGGAGGAGGACCCTGTGGACGAGGCAACTCCTACGGATGGTGAGGATCCCCGAGTTGGTGGCTCAGGAGACGGCATTTGAGATGACTTAGATTGAGAGCTCGTTTAGGACTTCCTTTTTAACTTTGCTTGTTTTGAAGCCGTCGTGGCTCATTGAATGTTTTCTCGTACTATGTGTCTGTTTTGATACACTATGATTGATTTTGTGATGTTAGTCAATATTTTGATCGATTGGTGGTTTGCCATTATGCGATAATTAGTTTAGTTTTGAATGATTTTCTTTTCGTCAGATATAGTAGGTTCGGTCTCGTTATGCTAACGAGCCGTCCTTCATTGTTTAGATGGCAGGAACTCATGGTGATAGTCAAGCTAGTCGATTGGTTCCCTCTCGTCAGTCTGAGGGAGCACTGACAGCCCCACCAGTTGAACAGGCCGAGCGGATCATTGCCGCTTTGGCAGAATTCACCCAAGCCCTGCAAGGCACTGCACGAGCTGCGCCTCTACCACTTGCACCTCTAGCTTTGGACCAGACCTTGGAACGTTTTCTGCAGTTCCAACCGCCCCAATTTCTTGGAAAGCCTGACGATCAAAATGCTGAAGTGTGGTTGGCCGAGATTGAGTATATCTTCCGAGTCATGAACTACTCGAACATTCCAAAAATTTCATTGGCCACTTATTGTTTGAAAGATTTCGCTAAGGCATGGTGGCAAACGAGGGAAATGGTTTGGGAGCAGAACCGAACCGAGAGAACCTGGGAGAACTTTGTTAAGGACTTTATCGATAAGTATGTGCCGCCTATTATTAGGGGACTACGTGAAGAGCAGTTTAATACTCTGAAGCAAGAGAATATGAGTGTGCCGGAGTTTGAGGTTGTCTATTCCCGGCTAGTTCGTTATGCTCCCCACCTGACGATGGATGAACCTCGTCGTACCCTCCAATTTATCAAGTGTTTGAGGCCTGAACTTCAACGAACCCTTCTCTCCCACAACATAACCTCTTATATCGAAGTAGTTGGAAGGGCAACCAGGATTGAGAATGGCCTGATTGAGCCCAACCCATTGCGGGTTCCCAAGAAGAAGTCGAGACCTTCGCAGCCAAATTGGCATACTGGAAGAGGTTCAGGCAAGGCACCGAGGTTTGGAAATTCAAGCTCAGAAAATCTGAATAATTGTCGCAAATTCAATCAACCACAAAAACAATCGGGGAAATTAGACAAGGGTGCTTGCGCGTACTGCGGAGGAAAGGGGCATGGAGAGCCCACGTGCTGGAAGAAAGCTGGCAAGTGCCTGAGATGTGGAAGTCAAGATCATTTGGTAAAATATTGTCCCAAGGCACCAACTGCACCAGCTCCAGCTAGCAAATGACTATCATTGGCAGCAAAAAGCGCGAAACTGCAAAACTCTCAGACGAACCCTTACAATGAAAAGGGAACGACGGACGGAGCCTGACCTATGGTGGAATGGAAGGTATACAATATTGTTTTAAGGATTTATGTGTAATATTATTTGGATATGGGGCATCGCATTCTTGGTATCATTGTGTTATGGATCTATGTTATTGAGTATGGTTTAATGAGTTTCGTATAAGTTAGGATTTCGTACTCCGTTAGAACCTCGTTTATAACGAATTCAACTCAGAGATGCGAGGTTAAGATTAAGGGATGTTTCCCGCCAATTTGATCGCATTCCTGACCCTAGATTGTGATATAAGGTTGGACCGTATGACCAAATTAAGATATCATCATAAGAAGTTGAAACTTTTTACCATGAACTTTTCGAACATCATGAACGAATTTGGGGACCAAATTCTTTTAAGGAGGGAGGATTGTAACACCCCGTAATTTTAAATATTTTAAAATGAAGTTATTGAATTTTAATCCGATTTTTGTGTAACGCATTTTATTTTTAATTAAACATAGTATTTCTTTAAGTTTAAACGCACAATTCAAATTTTTCGAGCATAAAAATAGAACTTGAAAATGATTTGGAAGGTAATAAAAAAACCTTGTGAAAAGTTTTAGAAAAGTTTATGAAAGTTATGGGTTTGATCGTGCATTTATTTTTATTTTGGGGCAAAAATGCACTTTTCCAAAAATTGAGGGGGCAAAGTGCAAATCCGCCTGAAAATTATGAAAAATCTGCAGGAGTGCAATTGAGTGTTCTCCTATAGTCCTAGGCCTGCTATGCTAGCCTTGAATCAGACCTTGGATGGAGAAAAACTCTCCACCCAAGTTTTCTTCCATTGGAGAGATTGGGAGGTGAGAAATTATTATTTTTTCTCCTCCTAAAGCCTTTAGGTGTCTCTTAAATCTGCATTTTCAGATTCACAAAGTTAGGGTCACATTTTGGTGAGTTTAAAGAAATAAAGAGAGATAGAAAGAGGGTTAGATAGTTAGAAAATGAGTGAGAAAAGTGAGTGTTCTTTTTGAAGGAGAAAGAACCACCACCACCGCCGTGTCATCACCGCCGCCGTGCTGCCGCCACTGCCGGAACACGCCGCCGCCGCTGCCTCCGGAGAAAAAGGGGCAGTGAGTTTGAAGAAAGAAATCAACCTTCAAGTTTAGGTATAAGCTCATTCTACCCCTTTTTGGTATTTTTGTTAGTTGTTATATTTAAGAAATAAGTTTATCCTTGTTTACCCCCTTTTAAAACTTCTTGAACCCTAGATCTAGAGCTTCGATTTTCAGATTTAAGTTTTGAAGTTTTGATTTTCATATGTGAAAGAGTTTAGTTTTAGGATTTTTATCTAGGTTTGAGTTTGAAGCTCTTGTTTAAAAATTCACATTTTTGTAAAATGTTATGAAAGTTTGGTTTTTGATGTTTTGGTTGTGAACGATGATTTAAAATGCATGATTTGAAATTGTTCTTAAAATCATTGCTATGAATATTGTTGGGTTATGAAAGAATGATACTTTTATTTTAAGTTTCAAAGAATTTTATGGTTAAAATGAAGATTTCAAAATCTTGGGGACTTTATTGAAATAAAAGTTTAAAATTTTCTTCCAAAATTAAAGTATGGTCTTTGTAAAAATTATGTTGAATCTTATTTTGAAAGTTTGATTTGTAAACTAATTAACCAAAGTTTTTGTTGTGTTTTAAATGGGTAGAAAATATAAAATTACATAGTAGAAGGGGGCGGGGTGCAATTTTCCAGTGGGTGGCCGAAGCCACCCCACCGTCGCCGCCGGCCAGCCTGGCTGCTGCTGGTGCAGCAAGCCGTTTGTGCTTGCTGCACACAGCAGCAAGCATTTGGGCCTGTTGTCTTTGCAACAGGCCCAGGTCTGTTGCTTTGGCAACAGACCCCCAAATTGGGCCTGTTGCTAATGCAACAGGCCACTCAGCCCATTTGTTGACTGGCCCAAAGGCCAGTCCAAAAAAAAAAAAAAAAAAAAAAAAAAATGAATTTAAGGAAATTAAATTATTATTAAATAAAAAATAAAAAGAGAAAATATGGAAAAGCTATTAAACATAAATTTGCTAAGTATTATCTAAAGTAATCTACTTTTAAGATAATAAAGTAAATAATTTGTCTTAAAGAAAAATAAGATTGGAGAAAACTATCACGAAAGGAGAAGGATAAAGTAACAAGACCATAGCAGCACAAGAAAATTGTAAAAACACAAGAGAATAAAAACAAAAATAAAAATTGACTAACCGAAACAATGCCATATGTAGTAGGAGCAGCCATGTAACCAAAACAAATGAGCTTTTTGTGTTCACGTCTCTTTAAGGATTTGGGGAAGATGATGTTAGTCAAGTGAGTCAAAAGTTTTCAATTTTCTTAGAAACAATTTCTATTAATCATGTCATATCTATACATACTCCTTATTTTCTATATTTCCTTGATATATAAAGAATTAAGTACGTGTACATGTTTTTAAATGCATTACAAGAGTATTAACATAGTATTTTGATGTAGTTTTACTGTGATGACCAAATGAAGATACGACCTTTGAAGGCCTTTATTGAAGAACTCACTGATGAGGCAGTCAGATTTAGGTAAGTAGTAAGTACTACTAGTATTTGCCTGCAGTTCTAATGACTATTGTGATGTTTCGTTTATGTTTATTTAAATCGGTCGCGAAAATATATTACCAGTTTGTTTGGTCTCATAAATCAAGCTACAAGTATATGTTACTAAGCTTATATCTTGAGGAAGCCACTGAGCCAAGTAATCACTTTAATGGGGAATAACATATTGTATGTAACATTTGACTAACTAATGGAAGTCTTACCAGAGCAACTAGCCAATGTAAAATGTTTCTATCTTTTTTGGGTTTTCCCCTAGGTTACAATAACATTGATCACTCAATCAATAACCCTTTCCTCTACAAAATTTCAATAATAAAAAGGCATCGGATTTTCTATCACCAGTTTCTATGTATCAACATTTTTTTGCAATATATGGCGAGTTCTAAAACACTGAACCTACTTCAACTAAACCAACAGCATCTTCTTTCACATAATATAGCTAAAATAACTTTCCATTTGGTTTCAAGTGGACAACAAATACAAGTCTCAGCATAATTTCATGTTGTCTTGTTAAAATTAAAACTTTACAATTTCTCTGGCAAGGTGAATCTGAAGTGCAGAACAAAGGTAACTCTGCACCGAAAATAGTTGTATATCTCCAAAATGATAATAAAGTATGTGGTGATTCAGTAAAGTTTGGAATGCTAGTAGAACATTCGAAGCAAGAAAATGATAACTAACTTGTTTGCAAATTGGATTCTTTCCACTTCCATTTCCCGACGTTTTCAGTATCTAAAAATGCTTTAGTTGAATACTTGCAAAGTATATTTGATTATAGAAATCCAGTTTTCTACTTTTCAGACGTGTAATATAAAGAATTTTATGACAGCTATCATGGAGAACATGTTATAATACCCCTATAATTCAGTAACTTCCGATTTCTAAAAACATATTGCTACAAGAAATTAGGATAATGACTCCTTCACATTTTAATGCAATGGAATAGACCATATGAAAAATGAGGAAGCGCCTACTTATCACCAGTGCACAAACTCAAAATATTGGTGAAAGTATTTTTCGAAATGTTGCTTTAGCAATCCCAGAGAATAACAAATGACTGACATAAGAAAGTAGCAAAATTAATACTCCTATTTAGTTTACCTGCCGGAACGACTTAATTATCTTTTTGCCTTAAACTTCCGTATCACATCAAGAAGAACA
>JAYDYQ010002300.1:0-12562 GCA_034814905.1 Penstemon davidsonii | reverse complement strand
AAAAAATTATACAAATCAGCACTATGAATGAGAAATACAACCACCAAATAACAAAATCAATTAAAATAATCACATAATCAGAAACAACAGCAAAAAGTTGTAGCCTCTAACATAAACAGATCCCAAAACGCCCTCAAAATGTTACCTAGAAAAGAATGAGAAAATAAATTCACAAAAGATAAATCAAAACTGTACCTTTGATGCAAAAAGACCACTCCTGTTAACAAATGGGTCTTCAAAGATAGCTCAAATTCCTGAAGATTTGCCAAAAAGAGAATGAAAGGAAAAACTAAATTATATTCCAGAGAACAAAAGAACATTCAATATATATGAAATGGGCTTTCTTTAGATCAGTTAAAATTAAAGCATAAAAAATGGGGTTTGTTAGGATTTAGCCGATAAACACGCCTATTATAATTTTTCTACGAATGTCACAATGGGAGAGAGAAAGGGGAGAGGGTCAGGGGTATTTTATTTTTCTTGGTATTTTTCCCATTTTACGTTTCAGTGATGTAGCCAAAACGACAGGAAGGAAGAGAGGAATGAAACAGAAGGGCGGTCTTAAATAGGCTTTTGGATTTGTTGAAATAGATAAATGTGATTGAGTTGGTGTTGAGGTGTTTTTCAAGAATTTTGATGAAATAATAAAAGGGAAAAAGATAATGTGTCTTGGGACGCTCTAAGGTGACTCTCAGCGGTTGAGAGTCACCTTAATTCCTTCTCAAAGTGTATGGGGTGTACGTATCCAGCCTTAAATTAAAATTACCCAAATACCCTTAAATTAAAATCTCTCTTCATCTCCATTATATCAATTTCTCTCATATTTCCCCTTCTCTGGCTTCCCAATTTGCATCTTCTCACCGCTGCCGCAAACATTGATGGGCAATCTCTCATTTTAAGGATTCCTTCATTTGAGCATTTTGATTAATCTGGGTAACCTCTAACTGATGCCGCAAACATTCATGTGCAATTTTTAATTTTAAGGGTTCCTTCATTTGAAGCATTTTGATGAATCTTTTATATCATCCCCTTGATTTGAGCTTGATTTCTGTTTCTTCAGTTTGAAATAAAGGTTTCCAGGTGAGAACAACTTATTGGTTGGTTTAATATTTGGAGACCCTGTAGTGTTGTCTTGTTGGCTCCGCGGATATGTTATATTTGGAGAAATTGTAATTTGGTTTGGCACAACCCCAATTTCCTATTCTTTTTTTCCGTATATATATACCTTCACTATTCCATTCTTTGTGTTTACTTGTGTGTTTTAAATTCATAGATTCTTCCCATGGGATTATTATACTTCCATTTATACAAGGAATTGATACGAAGTCGTCAACATGTGATAATTTACATATATGGGAAGTATATAGTTATCACTATGTGAATACTAACTATCTCCATTACATGTATATTTTAATTTTAGAAATGGATTGCCGAGGTGGAGTTCCATGTTGTTCTAGACATTTGAATGACTTAAATGATAGAAATGGGCATAGTGAAGATGAAGTACCAGATTCAATTGATTCTTTTAAACTAATTTTGAAAGAGGAGTTGATAAGCAGTTTAATATTTGATAACATTGATGATGCTGAAAAGTTTTACAATGCTTATGCAAAATCAGAAGGCTTTGATGTTCGAAGACGTAGTGTTCAAAAGAAGGGAGAATTAGTAAAAAACAGGGTATGGGTTTGTAATCGAAATGGGTTTCGCAGTTCAAAAGAAGAACCTCTTCTACGAGAAGCTAAACCTTTGACTAGGTGTGGATGCAAAGCTTGTTTCCGTGTTGTGTTAGACAATAATTCTGGAAAATATATGGTTTCTACTTTTGTTAGTCAGCACAATCACGAGTTGCATGGATGTATGAAGAGGTAAATTATTTACTAACATTGAATTTATTTACATAATATTTTTGTTAAATTTTTGATTAATTGTTAGTTGATTTTGTATTTTTGATCAGCTATTTGTCTTCCTCTGACAAGGCTACTCTCAGTTTGATGACCAACATTGGATTTAAGCCATCCCAAGTGATACATTACTTAGAGCAATTGGGTGGAGGTGCCGGGAAACTTTCTTTTAGAAGAAGGACTGCATACAATTGGCTAAATAAGCTACGAGCTGAAAGAATTCGAAAAGGCGACGTGAACACAGTTATTAAAAAGTTCAAGGATCAGAAAGATGATAGACTATTTTACAAATATTGTGTTGATGAAGAAGGCATACTTACTAGACTTTTCTGGGCAGATGGTTCATCGAGGTTGGAGTACGAATCTTTCGGCGATGTCTTGGTTTTTGATAGCACATACAAGACAAATACCTATATGTATCCCCTTGTGATATTTTCTGGGGTAAATAACCATGGTTGTACATGCATATTTGGTGCATCCATTATTCAAGATGAAACGATTGAAACTTATAAATGGGTTTTGCAAACCTTTTTAGAGTCGATGGGAGGAAAAATTCCTGAAGCCGTTCTAACGGATCAAGATGGAGCTATGCGTGCTGCTGTTGTTTCTGTATTTCCCGGTACAAGACATAGGATATGCAGTTGGCATTTATGCCGCAATGTTCGAAAAAATATTAAAAATTCAGGTTTTTGCAATGAGTTTTGTTCCTTGATTGATCGCAAGTGCTCAGTAGAAGAGTTCGAGTCTGCTTGGTCTAATATTGTTGAGAAGCATGGTTTATCCAATCACAAATGGGTGGTTGCTACTTATGAAATCAGAGATAGGTGGGCTACAGCTTATTTTCGTAAGCAATTTATGAGCATGATGAGTACCACACAACGAGCTGAATCAGTAAATGCTTTGATTAAGTTAAGTGTTGACCACAAAATGACCATTACTGATTTTATCAGTCATTATGAGCTTACACTTGAACGGCTCAGGAGTGATTTCATAATCATGCAGAAGGAATCTGAGCTAGATAATCGAAAAGTAAGAGATAGTCCATTGAAGACCTTTGATGAACAAGCTCTTAGGTTATACACCTTGAGGATCTACTTCATTATCCGGAAGGAGATAAGGGATGAACAAGGCGTTTTGGGAGAAAGCCGGAGCAAAGACATGGATGGAAATAATGTTTTTGTATTTAGTGAGGAGAAGGAAAATGAGGTTTCAAATCATACTGTGATAGTTGATCCAAGTATTTCAAAGTTTGAATGTGATTGTTTTAAGCTTGAGTCAGAGGGTGTACCATGTAGACACATTATATCGACGTTTAAGTACCTTAGATTGAAGAAAATCCCGGACAGCATTGTAAAACGTAGATGGTTAAAGGAGACGGGGAGTGTATTGAGAAAGAAAATTCCTGAGCCAAAAAGTGTTAACGACATACAACAACAAAGATTTGGTATATTAAGTAAAGAAGCTCTTCTGATGTCTGTTGTGTCATCTCAATCTGAAAAAGTATTTTCCAGCTCCCTGAAGCGCATGAGGGATATAGCTGATATAGCCAATGACGAATTAATGATGCAATCCCAATGTGGTAGTGCTCCGTCTGAAAATTTTCAAAAGGAAGACACATGTACATCTGCTGCAGGACTTGATGACCCACCTACTGAGAAAGTTACTAGCATAGTTGATCCTTGCCGTAACAAAACTAGGGGAGCTACTGGTGGAAGGAAACAAAAGTGTGGGATTTGTGGGTATGTTATTCAATGCATTTTTAGAAGAACTATTCCATACAATGTATTTTTCCAGCCAGTATACTTGTCATTTGTTTGACTTTTTTGTAGTGTTCCTGGGCATAAATCCACTACTTGTGTGTTACAAAAACCGAGCAGTGGTGATGCAGAAAAGAAACACAGTGAGAATAAGAAACAGAAGAAGAAGAAGAAGGTGTCTTCATCCCCTAAAGAGAAAAGCACTAATGTTGAAGATTCAAATGAATTTGAAGATTTCATTTCAGAAGAAATCAGACCACCTTCAATGCAATTCAACAGTTTTCACCATTCGGGGTCATATGGTACATTCTCTCAATTTGAATCAATGTTTAATATCCAAAGAAGCTTGCATGTTGTGTTTAATTTACCAGCAATCCCAGGTTTGATGCCAATGTACCCCCAGGCAATGGGTCCTCATGCAATTAGGATGAATAGTTTTGGTGGAGAAAATGTAGTTGGACCGAACACTACACTGTTGTGGCAACAAGAAACAGTAAGTCTTATTTATTTATTGGATAATATGCATAATGTTTAGATAATTACTAATTCATACTACAATTCTTTTCTGTTAGGGGGCATCATCCAGAAGTCTTCCCTTTATGCATCCGAAGTTCCCATTTCCTCCCAATTAGACTATTCTTAATATAACAAAACTGTGATTCCCTTGAACCATTTTCATGTTTATCTTCTCCAATTTGCATGGAGTTCATAAAAGCAATGCAAATGAATTCAAGGAAGAATATTGAGTTGGTTGATTCACATTCGGTTGTAGTATGAACATATTCCTAAGTTCTGCTTGTAATTTACCACCCTGACTTTGGTTTTCTTGTTTCTGGTAAACTATTAAACTAGGCATAATTTTAGAAATTACCAATGTTAAATTGTAATGGTTATTCATTGGCCCCACTAAATAAATTTCGAGATTACATGGAACAGGAAGTGATACATAACATATCTTGGTTTGATGTGAAACTGAAAATATATATTTTACACTTTTACAAATTATTGATAAAGTAAGGGTAAATTACGAATACCCCATGACGTATATAAGGCATAATTACAAAAAAATTGAGGGAATTTGGTATTACAAAAATTCCCCACACATTTGTGACGTTCTTACAATTAACACCTTGTCCGTAACATGTTTCAATTTCGCCTGTAGTTGTTGTTTTTAATTTTTGTAACATCTTATAAATGTTTAAACATGGATGCTAATTATTTTATCTTACAAATTAGAATTTACTATCAAAATAAATGATAAAATTCTGGATAATTCCCCATAATTTATATTAATAAATATTGAGAAAAAAATTGCATATTAAAAATTAAATATAATAAATTGTATTTTGTAATAATTGTTCATCTTTTTTTATTTTCCTTTCTTAATTATCCTTTTAATAATCCCTTTCTTAATGATTTCTTGCCTGCCTTTCTTACATACACAATAAGTACTTTTTTTAAAAAATATCCTTTATTAATTATTATACAGTTATCTTCTTTATAATAGGATTTTTCTGTTTATTACTTTCTCATTTATTACGTTGCAAAAAATAATTTCGACCACAATACAATTGGTCTAGCCCCATCCATATTTTTATATCTATGTGTATATTTTTCTTAGTTTTATATATGATGTATAACTTTTTATATACTTAATAATTTATAATTAATAGAGTTAAGAATGGCACGAAATAAAATAAAGTCAAGCAATCAATCATGATATATTTAAAAGAATGATATATACATGGTTGAATCAATTAAAAATTATGATCAAGCAATCAATTATGATATATACATGGTTGAATCTTTTAAAAATTAAATAATTTTGTTATTTAATTATCTATTTAAAAAATAATACGTTAGCTAAAATAATGTCAATATTTTAATATTTTTGCCCTTATAAAAAAAATTGATTATATCATTTTTATATCAAAGGGCCCCAAATTTGAAATTCGCCTAAGCACCCCAAATATCTAGGACCGGCCATGATATTTATGTATTGTTTGGTTGTCGGGAAAGTGAGGGAAAGTGAAGGAAAGTCAGTTTTATTTTCTCCCACTTGTTGTTTGGATAGCAGGAAAGGAAGTTGCTATTTTCCTTCAACTTTCCTGCTGGAAAATTTTGTGAAGAAAAAATTTTCCCACCAATTTGATGGGAAAATCCTGGGAAAATCTTGGGAAAATTTTAGAGTAAATTGCAAAATACCCCTTGTACTTTGTCTAACTATCCAGACTTCCTATTTGTGTTTTTTTTTTACCAAAACCCCCTTTGTGCTTATTTATTATTAGCAAAAAAATACTTTCTCAAGTCACAAAAAAATACTTTCTCAAGTCACAATAGCAATTATACCCCCAGAAAATATCACAAAAACACTCATTTCAGATACAAACAACCCAAAGAAAATATAATTCTTATTTTGAAACTAGAAAAGTACAAATAGCAAAAGGCAATATCAAGTAAATTTTACAATATATTTTACAATTTTGAAACTATTTATAATAAAACGGAGATAATTATAAAAAATATTACTTCTTTTTCTAAACTTTCTTGACAACCAAACATTTGCAAGAAAATATTTTTCCTGACAACCAAACATGTAGAGGAAAATGAATTTCTTTTCCTTTTCTTTTCCTTTCCTTTCTTTTTCATTTTCCTACAATTTTCCCTCACTTTCCTTACAACCAAACAAGCTATAATTGCTATAATTTTCAATGCTAATTGTAACTAATCTAAGATCTTTTTTTAATAGAAGGATAGATTACATATGAGTCTTATAGAAATAATATCATGCAGTATCAACCAAGTGTTAATAGGTTTTTTGCCAGATTTTCTTATAACAAAATCAATAACACTACTAATCGTGATTAGCTTTGTACAGTATTTATCTTTTATTTTTGAATAAATTATGGACGTCATAATAGTATATAATATGATGATTTAAAAAGTTAGCTTGAAAAATCAGAGGCCATTTTTTCGTATGTCAATCAAAACAATCTCCATCTTCACATATAAGTGATTTTTATTAATTAAATTACATGCTTTGGAAAACAATTGATAAACACTTTTATTAAAACTAATCATAATCTACATTTATATATATATATATATATATATATATATATATTGGTGAAAAATAAAAATTGGCAATCGGCAGATATTTCTAGAGAATTGAAATGAATAATTATCACGCCAACTACCAATTCATGAATGGGTTTGACTGTTCTGGAGTAATGAATTAATTGAAATGCGAAAGCCATCATCATCCCCTAATCCGTATTCAATGCTTGCGTCTCTTCCCCTAATCCCTATTTATGTTAAATGGTTGCGTCTCTTCCCATTCTTCATTTAAAGCATCTCCCCATCACTTCATAAATAAATCCATAAATACATAGCATGACTTGAAGTAAAACAAACCGAAAACCTACTCCAAAAATATCAGGAAATCAGGTGTTGTTGTTAAGTCAACCATAAAGATTTAACATAATTTTGGTAAGATTATTTTTCGATAAACATTAAATGATTGAATTATCTACATGTTAGAATAAATGATTGAATTCGTTTACAAGTGATATTAGAAAACCATAGTGATATATTATTTTTAATTTTTATTTAACCCGTATTTGTTTTAGACTTATGGAATTCTGGGTAGAGGAAGATCTCCAATTTTTCCTGGACAAGCTGATGGAAGAAACTGGATCAGGGAGGATCCATTTTACTTGGAAGAATGACAAGGTATTTCACACAATCACTGCAGATCTTGTTAATCGAACTGGGAAAGCGTACACTATGGAAATGGTGGACAGAGAATATCATAAGTTGCATGGCAGGTATTGGGTTTGGGAACAAGCTCTGAAATCAAAATTTGTTAAATGGGATCCGGTGGAAAATAAACTTATTGTTCGTGATGAAGCTCTTTGGGATATCCTTGTTAAGGTAGTATATTCATGCTTAGTCATTATTTTTTAATTTAAATTTTACCATACTAATGTTTTTTATGGTTACGTAACACAGAATTCTGAAACTAGGTTTTGGGCCCGTAAGTATAGGGAAAACGGGGAGAGGTATTGGTTTGAGCTCACTGCAATTTTTGGGCGTGTTAAACCACCGAAACTTGGAGAAGGTCCTCATGAAGGGTCTGATGAAGTGGATGACTAGGTTGGTGAAGGTTTGGCTCGGGATACTGCTGGGGTGAAAGATTGAAATGGAAAGTTTTTGGTTTTTTATCGGATGTTATTATGTTTGTTTTTAAATATTTATGTTGGAACTTTGAACCCTTTGTTATCGTAGTGATTGATATATTCAATCACTACACATTTTCTTATATTGATGAATGTAGTATTATATATATAATCATGATTAATCTATTTGCAGTTCTTTATTTTCTGTTTTATTTTATGGCTTTAGTGTTCATTTATGATTTGGTGTTAGAACAAATTCTGCGATATATAGGGAGGGTCTGCTTCATTTTCGGATTAATGTGGATTGTTAATTTGTAGTTAGAGCTTAGAACTCATTTTGTGACATATATTAGAAAAGAAGGGGATGTCTTCTACCTCGGCCATTTGTGGTAAATTGCAATAAACCCATTATAGTAAAAATGCATTTGAAGGTGTGTACATGCAAAATATGCTATATATTCCATCTTAAACATATGCATGATCACTTGGGACTACCTACTTTTATAAACGTGTTATATTAATATAACATTCATGGACAAAATTACAGGCTCTATGTGGACAAAATTGATAGAACTTTGATTAAATGTAGCAATTTATAAACATCAGTTTAAAAAAAAAATAGAGAGGCCAATCAAGGACCCTAAATATATTGACCAATATGATGATGTAGCCATATCATATATGAACATTTGTTCTTCATTTGACCAAATAATCATGGACCCTATATTTAATAATTTAATTAAGCCTAATTATTTATCCCATACGACACAATTTATTAAGCTTAAAGTATTTTTTATTTTTGATTATTGTTTGAAAAAGTTTTGTTTGATTTTGTATTTGAGTAACAATTATTGATCTTTATATAGCTAATCTAGACTTTAAATTGGTTAACAAATTAAAACTAAAAACTATGAAAAAGTAGTATTGTTCATATGATTATTTTCGAAAAAAAAAAAACTTCGTAAAAATAGTAAGTGTATTGCACTTGCTTTGTGATTGGTCACTCTCCTGGGAGTTACATCTTATCCCAAAGCAAGTGTATTGCAATCGCCTTGTAATAACTTTGGTTTTGGCCAAATCCGGTGTGGATAAGAATTTCCCCAAAATCAGTCCATAAAAGGACGAAGAATGTGATTTTACTACAAAAAAACTGAGTTACAATAATTGTCTTTGACGAAGGCTTTGATGTTCACGGGTTTTTTACTGTTTGTAACAAAAAAACAAAAATAATTGGAGTTTATTTTGTTTTTGACATATGAACATAAAATAGTGTAGATTTGTTCACGTGATCATCCTTGAATTGATTTGTGGATAAATATGAAAGCACGTAGCAAATCTATTGACATTAGTTAAAAAAATTATAACAACATGAAGACAAATCATGGACCCTATATATATTGATCAATATGATGATGTAGCCTTCCCATACAACAACTTTTCTTCTTCCTTTGTCGTAGCAAAACCTCCACATTTTGTTATTATTATGGCCGACAAAATTGGCACTTCAATTGAAAAAAAAAATTGTCAAATACCTGGTTGTTGTTTGGAATCTCATGTCGAGGAAGACGCCTGCAATCGAACATTCCCTTGCGAACGTTGTCAATATATCACAAGCCTAAAGATCCAATTTGATAATTATCTTAAACTCTTGGTGGGTAAGTACTCCAGTGGAGAATTTTTTATGTATTTCAACTCTCTTCATGTTTGCGTCTTCGAAAAATTTGAAATTGCTATGCAATTTATTGAAGCATCGCATAAGGCAAACATCTCTCCCAAACATCCGTAAGTTTGATTATATATTATGCATGATACAAATTCATATTATTATTAAATTTAGAATAGCATTTCTAACAACGTTATCGATATTTTTTCATATGCTCCAACAATGAATTTAGTGCGAAGTATAAATTAAGGCCATTTGTTTCTGGTCCCGTGAAATTGAGGTAAATATCTAAAGTAATTATGTAATCGGGTTTACTTTAATGATATTAACGTGCAATATTTAAATTTTTTGAAGGTTATCCCCGTACTTCAAGTACTTGAAGACGAATGGAGAAAAGTGTCCTATTTTTCAATTTAGAGATGAGATCAAAAACAAATTAGTACATTTGTTCGTGGAAGGTCTAGCGCAATCCCAGTATATGACTGTTGCCATATTGGAAGAGACGAAAATATGAGTTGGTTGGAGGAAATCAAGAAGAAATCCTCATGATTAAGGATACATTTGAATGATAGGTTGCATTGTTGAATAAATGTTTTGAGTTTTTAATGAATCTTTGTTCGGTTTTCGTTCCTTATTAGTGTTGCTCGGTTGATATACCAGTTGGTGAGTAAGTTCCAAGTTATGTATTCTACCCCATATCTCTACTAATTTCCCATTTATGTGATCTTTATTTTATGGACTAATTTATCAGTTTCTCATTATATTGTATATAATTGTTAACCTAGTTCAACGGTGGAATTTTTTTATTAATGATATTGGTAGTATATATTTTTTCTTGACCGTGAATCTCATGAAGAATTGATTAGTTGTGCAATGGAAAAAGATTCAATTTAAATCTAAGAGTAACAATTAAATTCAAAAATATTACAAAAAAGTGTTGACACTTGAATTAAAAACACTACATAAAGTGTTAACAACCTGAATTTCAACTAGATTGACCATTGTCTCTGTCTTCATTTAAAGGGACATGTTCGTCTTTGGTAGGAACTTTTCCCTCTAATTGTAGACTGTTTTTAGACTTAGGATGGACAAGACTCTTCATCTTTATTCACCTTGAAAATCAAGAATATACAAGACTCTTCACTTCAATGACCTTGAAACTTTAAGATAAGCTAATATCTCAGATCATATCGATTTGGTACCATCACTAAAAATCAATATTGTAAAACTGTAATCGATTGCTCCCGAATGCCCTGTGCTATATATATTTTTGCAATTTTACCCTAAAAATTGTAAGTTGAAACCCGAAATAGATTACCAATCATTTCCCAAATAACATATTACAAATTATATATGCAAAATTGTATGAATATATCAAATTATGGGATCAAATAGCCTTGTGAAATAGTGGTGGTGAAATGATAAAATATAAGTAGAGAATGATAATTTAAATAGCATTCATAATAGCAATAATCAACTATTACCTATAAATCATTGGAACTTGTAAAAAAAAAGGGGTATTGTGTACAAATTGGCCACTCATTTTGCACTTCATAGGCTAATTGCAAACTGAAATCAACAATACCAATATAAAAAACAGAGCCTAATTGTATTTGGTGGTGAGTATCTCCAAATTACTCTCCCAGAATCGACATAGGGACAAAAAAAGCCAATAGCAACATTATAGAACACGAGGATATGAATGGATTCATGAAATACAAATTTTGAATCTAAAAGAAACAGTGGCTACATACTTATCTAGGAATTACATAACTAAGAGAAATAACATATAGTTGTTTGGTGCAACTAAACCAGTCTCGAATTTTTACATCACAAAAAAAATATTAAAGCAGTACCATAATTCATTTATATCCAATACATCCCAACATCACCAACTCTAAACATACCTTCAGCCAACACTAGCACTTTTACATTGTTAAGTCAATGTAAAATGACCTCACCGTGAACCCTTATAATCTGGAATTCCACCTCTTGACCCACCCTTAAGTTATTATCCCTGACAAACTTGTCCCATCCTCGTCCCACAGTGCAACACGATCACAAGTGTTAGTTTCTCCATCTTTATATGTATGCACTTCAACTCTCCATATTTGGTCAGAGGACCTTGGAACTCTTACTTCTGCCATGTTTGGTCGCATCCAACCGATGTTCCCTCCACAAGTGATCTGGAAAGTACTGCGATAAACCGTTCGAACAACAAGCGGAGTATCTTAATTATAAGTAATCCAACACCAAGTTTGAATCTATGTCAGCAAACCATACTTTCAGATTTATTAATTACATACCAGCCTTGGGACTGAATGATTTGATCGAACAGGGAGATTGTGTTTACGGATAGTCTTGGACCATTTTGCAAGTGGAAGACTTCCATATCCTCGTTGTTCTCTGAAGTATGCTCCATTGTCTTGCATAAACACATATAACTTGACGATCCGCCGTTGTCTATATCGGACACGGCAAAAAATCCAATTAGTTTATATTTAACAGTTTTTTTAATTAGATAAGACATTGTTATATATTTAACACATCATCTCGGACTAAAAATCTCCCATCTGGAATGAAAGGTGGCTCGCACCAACAATCCTGGAAAATGGTTGCTGTGAAGTACATGTTGTTGTGATACTCCATCTGGATTAACAATGATGTCTTCAATTTGTTGGCTCTGCAGAAAGATTTCCAGCACTTTCCTTTCAATGTCGCCTGTCCATTACTGTTGTCCAGCTCTATCTTCATGTCCAATTTTGGTTTGAATTATGGCATGTTGGTTATCTATTGTATGCAAGATATAAGAATACACGAGGAGGGAAAACGCTGCACACGATGAAAGTTCATTATAAAACAAGTATTTGAGTAGTCAAATTAACATACACGTTGAAAGTATGATAATTTTGTTAGAAAGTAATATTACCAAACTAGTATCATCGTAGTGTGCCTTGTCCAGATAGAAACGCACTGCACTATCACAAGATTTATCCCCGTACTTCTCACGGAATGTTCTGTCCGAGCATGAAAACCACCGAAAATTTCCCTTTCCCCAAGTAT
>JAYDYQ010002299.1:0-16575 GCA_034814905.1 Penstemon davidsonii | reverse complement strand
AGGATCGCGAAACATCTGTCAAGGTGCTTTATATGATCCTCCTCGGTAGTACTCTTTACGAGCATATCATCAACGTAAACTTCCATAATCTCACCGATGAGATCCTTGAACATCATATTCACGAGCCTTTGATAAGTTGCTCCTGCATTCCTTAGCCCGAACGGCATTACAATGAAGCAGTACACTCCTCGTTCGGTAATAAAGGCTGTTTTATCCTGATCTCTCTCATTAATAAATATTTGATAAAACCCTTGGAAAGCATCCATCATACTAAAGAAAATGAATCCCGCAGTCGAGTCAACCAGCATATCGATCCGTGGTAAAGGATAGGGGTCCCTTGGACACAATTTGTTCAGGTCGGTAAAATCATTACACATTCTCCATTTGTTGTCGACCTTCTCTCCCTTAGACACCAACACTACATTGCAAAGCCACTCAGTGAATGTTATTTCCCGAATCTGTTTTGCGGCCAATAATCTATCCACCTCAGCATTGATGATTTTGTCTTTTTCTCGACCGTGATTCCTTTTCTTTTGTCTAACTGGCTTTGCTTTAGGATCGATATTTAAAGAGTGAGTGATCACCCTTGGGTCGATTCCGACGATATCATCCGAACTCCAAGCAAAGACATCGGCGTTGTTTCTAAGGAATTCGATCAGCATGGTCTCCATCCCTTGACTTAGCTCGGTCCCAATTCTGGTGAACTTCTCGGGAGAGCCAGGGATTAAAGTTACTTTTTTATGATTAGGGGGTTGTACGCTCATATCGATCTCTTTTCCTTTTTTACTCTGCAACTTTTCACAATCAGGCAAAGGGAGGTCGGAAACAGAGAATACCTTTTCGTCTTCTGATTTCCTCTTTGAGGGCAATAATGGCTCGAAATGCTTCTTCATGTTTAGGGACGTGTTGTAACACTCCCATGCCATGCATTGGTCGTTCCTCATTTCTCCGACCCCTGCCAAAGTGGGAAACTTGACCATCTGGTGGTAAGTTGACACGACCGCTTTGAATACATTTAAAGCCGGTCTTCCCAAAATTGCATTATAAGCGAACGGGGTACTCACGACCAAGAACTTAACCATCTTCGTAACATCTTTAGGTTTCTTGCCCATAGTAGTACTCAAGAGTATGGTTCCGAGAGGAACAATTTTCGATCCACCGAACCCAATGAGCGGGGTGGATACCCGTTCCAGTCGCGGGTGTTGTAGATTCATTCTATCGAGCGCCTCGGAAGAGATTATGTTTGCCGAACTGCCATTATCGATTAACCCCCTCCTAACCTCGAAGTTAGCGATTCTCAGGGTCAAGACCATCGAAAAATCGGGGTCATCTTCATTAGTATCCCAAGTCACATCACAAGGTCTGTCAGCATCGGAAAAGCTAATGACTTGACTTACCGAGGGCGCTGGTCTTAAGGACATGACCTCTCTCCTGGTCGAGACACCAGTCTTTATCGACCTAGCCGTCCTTTTCCTCGCATTCCTGCTATCACCCCCAGCTGGCCCACCCGATATCATATTTATCACCCGATTCGTCTGGTCCTCTGCTTGTTGATGATCCTCACGGTGTTGTTCGGAGGACCCCCTAGGACTTCTGGATCGGTAACGACTGTTATGGTTCTCCTTTCTGACATATTCCTTCAACTTTCCCTGAGCAATCAGTTTCTCGATCTCTTGCTTTAACTGAAAACAATCCTCGGTGTTATGCCCCCGAGCCCTGTGGTATCTGCAATACTTATCGTGATTCATAGTCCCTGGCCTAGGTTGAGTGATACGCCGAGCTCCAGGGACCAAATTTCTCTCCTCGAGCACCGTTAGAATCTCGTCCCTCGAGGTATTCAATCTGGTAAAGCTGCTTTTTCCATGCTCCGTCCTCGGTGCCCTCTCTGGAGATGCAGGTCGACCGTAGACATTAGATTTGTGGGTCGGAGCCTGAGGTTTATAGACCTTAAGTCTCTGCCAAACCGAGCCTCTTTGCTGCGCGTTTGACCTTCCGTAGTCGCTTGGCTTCGGGATGGGGGCCCGATCAGGTTTCTTCACGATCGGGGGCCTAGGATTCTGTGCATTCTTTAACTTATTCATTTCCTCCTGGATCATGTATTTCTCAGCTATTTCCATAATTCGCTCGAAAGACTTTGGTTGCTTTCGACAGAGAGCATTCCCGAACTGGCTATTACGGGTCAGCTCGAACATTAATGACGACAAAAATTCAATCTGTGGGGTATCAACTTTCAGAAGTTCAATACTAAATCTAGCCAGCCACTGCCTCAGTGTTTCTCCTTCCATTTGCTTCACCGTTCCCAAATGGTTAGCAGGTAACCTTTGTTTCCTTTGGCTGGCAAACTGGTGTTTTAATTTATCGCACAACTCGTCAAAAGAGAAGATCGAGTTCGGAGGCAGTTTTCCGAACCAATCCAAAGCAATTCCTTCGAACGTGGTGACCATGATTTTGCAGCAAAAATCCTCCGAATGTCCATATAAATTCAACACATTTATGAAACTGTTTCTATGCTCCCCGGGGTCAGAGGTTCCATTATATCTTGGCAATCTGGTAGGGACTGTCTCCGTTCCTCGAGCCTCCTTAATTTCTTGACAGAAAGGCGAGCATCGCATAATATTTGTACTTAATTCCCTATTTCGCCCATCAGGGAAAACGGCCCCATCCTCTTTGGCCTCAACTCCTCGAGCCCTGACATCTGCGGGTCGGGTTTCCTTTACTAGCATCTCCTTCTCTAACTCCTTAGCAACCCTTTCTTGCACAATCCTTTCCAAGTCAGCCTCAGTCACCTTTCTGTAGGCTGGCTTTCTAGGCCTCTCCACAGCTTTGGGTTGACTTTCCCCGACCACTGAATCCTCTAAGTTTGTACATTCCTAGAAGGTTGCCCAGATCGTACAACGGTTCTAGCTTGTGGCGGGTTGGGTCGAACATCCGATGGTTCGCCCAAAGCAGATCGACGAATACTTCCTTCCCTTGGCCTGTTGGAAATCGGACCCCGAGCAGCAGGTTGATCGACCGGGGGCTGCTGGCCTGGCAGAGTTTCACGATCTGCTCTCTCCGTGTTCAAGAATTCTCTACACATAGTTCCGATAATGGAACGCAAATCAGCCACTGTTGTATGAATAGGCATATCATTCGGCGGGTCGAGCGGCGACACCTCAGATTGGTGGGCCGCTCGGGATTGGTTACTTGGTTCATTGTTTACAGAACGTTGAGCTCCTACGGCGTGTGAAGGCTCGCCACGATTGTATGTAAATCTCCTAGTAGTAGGTATTTTTCGATCTAACACCCGAATAGGCCCCACGGTGGGCGCCAATTGATTATACAGTATTTCGTTCGTACCAAATAAGGAAAGTCGAGCAAAACAACAAGTGTATAGAGTGCGTAAATCTCAAATATCACAATCGAATATTAAGTTCAGGTTACAAGACGGGTCTACTCGAGCATTACAGGATGTCGTACAAACTAGGAAAGTAAATACAAAGAATAAACATGCTATGGCCTATTCCAAACAGTGGGTCCGAGCCGGTGTATTCCTTGGAAGTTGTGCCCCTTTTCCCTGATGTCATAAATGCGCCGCGTATTTATAGGAACAGTAATGAGCTAGCTGGACCGTCCGTAGGAGAAAACCTCTCGGCCAGCTGTACAAAGTTGTACGTCGGCCCCACAGTAATCCCGAGGTGGTGAGAAGATCGGAGAGTAGATCCCTTACTATCAACCTGACTTGATCGGAAAACTAGACTCTTCCGGTCGATAATACCATTCCTGGTCGGGGAAGAGATCGATCTCGAGCATAGGTACTTCCTAAAACGGCGTATGTGAAATACCCCTCATCACTTAATCTGCCCAGCAGCTAACAATCTGTCGACTTCAGCATTAATGATTTTATCTTTTTCCCGACCATGATTCCTCTTATTTTGCCTAACGGGCTTTGCTTTAGGATCGATATTCAGAGAGTGAGTGATCACCCTTGGGTCGATCCCGACGATATCATCAGAACTCCAAGCAAAGACATCGGCGTTGTTTCTTAGGAATTCGATCAGCATGGTCTCCATTCCTTGACTTAGCTCGGTCCCAATTCTGGTGAACTTCTCGGGTGAGCCTGGGATTAATGTTACTTGTTTATGATTTGGGGGTTGTACGCTCATATCGATCTCTTTTCCTTTTTTACTCTGCAATTTCTCACAATTTGGCAAAGGGAGGTCGGACACTGAGAATACCTTTTCCTCCTCTAACTTTCTTTTCGAGGGCAATACTTGCTCGAAGTGCTTCATCATGTTTAAAGACGTGTTATAACATTCCCACGCCATGCACTGGTCATTCCTCATTTCTCCGATTCCTGCCAAAGTGGGAAACTTGACCATCTGGTGGTAAGTTGACACGACCGCTTTGAAGACATTTAAAGCCGGTCTTCCCAAAATTGCATTATAAGCGAACGGGGTACTCACGACCAAGAACTTAATCATCTTTGTAACATCTTTTGGTTTCTTGCCCATTGTGGTGCTGAGGAGGATGGTTCCGAGCGGAACAATTTCCGATCCACCGAACCCAATAAGAGGGGTGGATACCCGTTCCAGACGCGGATGTTGTAGATTCATCCTGTCGAGCGCCTCAGAAGAGATTATGTTTGCCGAACTACCATTATCGATCAACACCCTCTTAACCTCAAAGTTAGCAATTCTCAGAGTTAAGACCATCGAAAAATCGGGGTCGTCTTCATTGGTGTCCCAAGTCACATCACTTGGTCTGTCAGCCTCGGAAAAACTAATGACTTGACTTAACGAGGGCGCTGGTCTTAAGGACATGACCTCTTTCCTGGTCGAGATGCCTGTCTTTATCGACCTAGCAGTCCTTTTCCTTGCATTCCTGCTATCTCCCCCAGCTGGCCCACCAGCAATCATATTTATCACCCTAATCGTCTGGTCTTCTGCTTGATGATGATCCTCACGGTGCTGTTCGGAGGACTTCCTAGGACTTCTGGATCGATAACGGCTGTTAGGATTCTCTTTTCTGACGTACTCCTTTAACTTTCCCTGAGCAATCAGTTTCTCGATCTCTTGTTTTAACTGAAAACAATCCTCGGTGCTATGCCCCCGAGCCCTGTGGTATCTGCAATACTTATCGTGATTCATAGTCCCCGGCCTAGGTTAAGTGATACGCCGAGCTCGAGGGACCAAATTTCTCTCCTCGAGCACCGTTAGAATCTCGTCCCTCGAGGTATTCAACCTGGTAAAGCTGCTTTTTTCATGCTCCATCCTCGGAGCCCTCTCTGGAGATGCAGGTCGACCGTAGACATTAGATATGTGGGTCGGAGCCTGAGGTTTATAGACCTTAAGTCTCTGCCAAACCGAGCCTCTTTGCTGCGCGTTTGACCCTCCGTAGTCGCTTGGCTACGGGATAGGGGCCCGATCAGGTTTCTTCACGATCGGGGGCCTAGGATTCTGTGCATTCTTTAACTTATTCATTTCCTCTTGGATCATGTATTTCTCAGCTATTTCCATAATTCGCTCGAAAGACTTTGGTTGCTTTCGGCAGAGAGCATTCCCGAACTGGCTATTACGGGTTAGCTCGAACATCAATGATGACAGAAATTCAATCTGTGGGGTATCAACTTTCAGAAGTTCAATACTAAATCTTGCCAGCCACTGCCTCAGTGTTTCTCCTTCCAGCTGCTTCACCGTTCCCAAATGATTAGCAGGTAATCTTTGTTTCCTTTGGCTGGCAAACTGGTGTTTTAATTTATTGCACAGCTCATCGAAAGAGAAGATCGAGTTCGGAGGTAGTTTTCCGAACCAATCCAGAGCAATTCCTTCGAACGTGGTGACCATAATTTTGCAGCAAAAATCCTCCGAATGCCCATATAAATTCAACACATTTATGAAACTGTTTATATGCTCCCCAGGGTCGGAGGTTCCGTTATATCTTGGCAATCTGGTAGGGACTGTCTCCGTTCCTCGAGCCTCCCTAATTTCTTGGCAGAAAGGCGAACATCGCATAATATTCGTACTCAATTCCCTATTTCGTCCTTCAAGGAAAACGGACCCAACCTCTTTGGCCTCAGCTCCTCGAGTCCTGACATCTGCGGGTCGGGTTTCCTTAACTAGCATCTCCTTCTCTAACTCCTTAACAACCCTTTCTTGCACAATCTTTTCCAAGTCAGCCTCAGTCACCTTTCTGTAGGCTGGCTTTCTAGACCTCTCCACAGCTTTGGGTTCCAAGTTATAAATTTTCTCTGGAAAAACATAGTCTGTCATTTTGGAATCCCGAGAATTTTGATTTTTGACAATGGAACCCAGTTTGCTGGAAAACAAGTTCAAGAGTGGTGCTCGAAGTTTGGAATACAGCAAAACTTCACGTCTGTCGGACATCCTAGAGCTAATGGACAAACTGAGGTGGCAAATCGAGAGATTGTCAAATCCCTCGAGAAAAGACTGGACGACGCCAAAGGGAAATGGTTGGACGAACTGCCAGGCGTCATTTTGGCCAACAGAACTACAGTAAAAGCCTCAACAGGTGAAACATCGTTTAGCCTAGTCTATGGGTCGGAGGCAGTCATCCAAGTAGAGGCACTAGTCCCCAGCCTTAGAATTGAGCTCTACGAGGAGGAATCAAACGATCAACTGAGAAAGGATGATATCGATTTGAGCGAGACCTTAAGGGAAAAAGCCAGTCTGCGTTTAGAAGCGGCTAAATCCAGCATGGAAAAAGCCTACAATCAAAAGGTGAGGATACGATCATTCAAAGAAGGTGATTTGGTACCTAAAAAAGTTGAAGTTTCCAAACACGTGGGAAAGTTACAGCAAAATTGGGAAGGTCCCTATGTGGTGATTGCGGTCGGAAAAAAGGGATCGTACAAGATAACTCATGTGGATGGAACTTTGCTTCCTCGAACATGGAATGCAGTAAATCTCAGAAGATATTATCGTCGTTAAATCTAAAGATAAGAAGGTTTAGTAATTAGCCAGGATTCGCAAGGAATTAGTTTATACATTTTTTTTTTTAGAGTGTTTTGTTATTTCCCTTTTCGTGTATTAAATTTTTCCACAACTATAATAAAAGCTTTTGCTTATTTCCCCATAATCGCATTCAAAAAGACTTTTGTCAAGAAACGATCTATCAAGGTTAAAACCAATAATTGGTATACAGCCTCAAATCTTTGAGTAAAACCGATTAGGTCGGTATAAACTCATCGATCTCCTACACGAACGATCTACAAAGGTTAAAACCACAGTTGGTATAAAACCTAAGTATAATAAATCTTTGAGTAAAACCGATTGGGTCGGTATAAACTCATCGATCTCCTACACGAACGATCTACAAAGGTTAAAACCACACTGGTATAAAACCTAAGTATAATAAATCTTTGAGTAACACCGAATGGGTCGGTATAAACTCATCGATCTCCTACACGAACGATCTACGAAGGTTAAAACCACAGTTGGTATAAAACCTAAGTATAATAAATCTTTGAGTAACACCGATTGGGTCGGTATAAACTCATCGATCTCCTACACGAACGATCTACGAAGGTTAAAACCTAAGTATAATAAATCTTTGAGTAACACCGATTGGGTCGGTATAAACTCATCGATCTCCTACACGAACGATCTACAAAGGTTAAAACCACAGTTGGTATAAAACCTAAGTATAATATATCTTTGAGTAAAACCGATTGGGTCGGTATAAACTCATCAATCTCATAACTGACAATCTACGTAAACAAACAGCTGATATAATGTAAAATTTTTATTATAACTTATAAAAATGCAGATCGGAAAGATATATAAATTCCCCTAGCTAAATCAATAGCAGATTCTATTACATGATAAAGAAAGGAGCTAACAAAACGACTTCAGCTTGATTTATCTCTGTATTTCCCTCAGAATTCTTGCCACCAGCTAGGACCAGTCGTGCTTACGGCCACAAAGCTTTGGAATCAGAGAGAGATTTGAGAGATCATAATGTTACGACGGTCGATGGTGGTCAGCATTTTTTGATCATACATTCTCGTTTTAATGTACTGACCAGCTTTCCACCAACCGCGTAACTAATAGATCGGAACCCCACAACACCGACCTTTACCCATTTACATAGGTTGGTCGGTTAAGGATAGGCATTCCAATCTATTCCCCTTATTAGGGGTCGGAGATTTCACGGTTTTTGAGAAATCCCCATTTTCCGATTCCACCCATACCGAGTCGACGTAATAAGTGTTTTGTTTGATTTTTGAATTAGGCGGACGACCGCCATTTTGAACAAAGAGGAAGTACATTTGTTTAAATGGTAACTAGAAAGAAGATAAAGATTCCTTTTATAGACAGGGAGGATTAAAATCCAACGGTGAAACTCGCATCTAATCAACGGCAATGACGCCACATCGGGAATTACGTTACAAAGTCATAACTGCAAGCCTTAAATACAGGATTGGAAGTAAATGCGTTTTTGAGTCGGTCAAAATAAAAGTCATATATTAGATCGATGGAGACAGTACGAAGACTATTATATAGCAAAAGTAATATTACATATCAAAGATTCCTATCTGAACGGAAATCATCGATCAACGCACTAAGCGATTACAACTACAAAATATCAAAGGAAAGAATCTGGTTTCAAAACGCTTCAGAGCTTCCTCGGAACGATCATCTTTCCTTCTACTTTGAGAACAGTGACGAGAACCTAATGTTCGAGCATCCTTCTTGAGATTGACATCTGTCGATCATCGAGAGAAGGACACATGTTTTCTCGACCACCTCGAAAAAGCTGATGCTTCTTCTTTACGACGTAGAATAGGGATCAGAAGGATCTCATGCATGACATCACCAACCTGTTAGAAACAAGTTGATTTCGATAAGCATAGAATCCTGCTTTCCTCCACTCTCGACCTCTATCATACGGCGTGGTGTATGGTCAACTAATCCCCAGTTGTGAGATTTACCCGACCATCACCGCATAAGATGGAGATCTCATCTTTCCAATTCCTCCCATACCAAGTCTCGAACTCCTAGGTAGATAAACTGACAAATTTGATGGTCGATGATACTTATAACAATAAATATTCATCTTGAATGACTTCATCTTCTGAGAGATGGAGAGGAATGGAGTGATCTTTTTATAGGCAGGGGATAAAGGATCCAATGGTGTTACATTGAGATCCTATCAACGGTCCAGATTTAAAGCGTTACTAGGATGGTTCACAGTATCGGATATATGATCAATCATTGTTATCGAACTGAAAGTACAAGAATAATTGATTTTATTCAGATCTTTAGGAGGATCGTTACATTTCACGGATACAGCCATATCATCAGGAAAAACTACATTTATCTTAAGAGTCTAATTACAGTTATTCCAAATACTAGTCCTACTTTGCTACTTCTCGGATTGATCTGCTCCTTCAATTCGACCTACTCCTTATTCTCAGACTTCTACCACTGCATAGAAACGAGGAACATGCAGAAGTGCGTATATTTGCTGATGCTGGTGAATTATCGACCTTCAACCGGGCGACATGGCATTCAGGCAGCCTGCGGCATCGGGGATCGATCACAGTATCATGCTAAAGCACACTGAGAGAGGAATAGTTCAGATACTACTTTTTTCTGCAAACAAGGAAAGAACTTTGCTGTCATACAATTGAGACAGGTTCGTTCTCCATGCCTTGGAGGCAAGTTTTCGAGCATGCATGGACGAAAAACCTTACCTTCCCCAGGGTTCACCACCATTTTTAATGAACTAACCAGCTCTCGTTTCTCCAAAAAACTATTTGGTTTGATATCTCCACCATAGTCGACATGCCATAAAAACCAAATTGAAACGTTTATGGGAGACATAATATTTCAGTCTTTTGTTTTTCCTACTTCTCCAATAAGTTATTTATACTACGGGGAGTTAATCAATCAACGGACAAAGCATACGAACCGTTCCTACAATTACGGCACACCTACCAAATTGACTCCTCATCTTCCAAGAATATTGAAAAAGTTATTTATTGGCTGGCAGGTCAAAAAGACGCAGAAATCGAACAAAAAGCATGATTTTCTATTCATCAGACAAAATGTATATTTACATTCCAAAAAAAAAAAAAAAGAAAAAAAGAGAAGATCTTTATCTACTGTTCTTGAGCATGATCAGAAATTGTCGGATAACCAAGATAAGTCATCATTTCTTGGGGACGTTGCTTATATCCAAGAGAAAAACCTTTGTCAAACTCTTGATCTTTCAGCTGGAGCAGATTTTGTTTTTCCTTAGTAAGCTGCTCTTTATCAGACTCCAGGCTGCTATTTAGTTGAACAAGCTCTCCCTTCTCTTTGGTAAGCCTCTCAGTAGTAGCTCGGAGATGCTCAACCTCAGTCATCAGCAATCGATGAGCAACAGCAATTGAGTTTACCCGTTCGAGGGATTCTTCTCGAGCAAAGTAAGATTCGTCATTTTGTATCCCGAGCTGGAGAGCTTCATGCTTAGCCTGTCAAGAAGAAATAAGTAAGGAGCTTCAAAAGTCTAGATATCTATTAACAACAACAAAGATATGCTTACCATTTTTAACCGCTTGAAAATGGACTGAACGAGACGTAAGGAAGAGTGGTTTTGCAGCTTGTCGAGCTCATTGGGCAAAATCATACCCATTCCCAGGTTCCAGGAAACCCCATCAGGATCGAGGGTTGTTGGAATACATGCATCGGTCGAGACCCCACCGGATCGATGCATCCCGAACTCAGTTATTTCTTCGACCTGCTCCTTGAACGGACGATCATCTAAAAGAGACGGATCGTCCGTCGTATTTTCGTAGCCAGAACGACTGGGACCAGACCCAGTTTTTAACACTTCTTGGGAAATAAGGACAGGGGAAATGGCTCGAGTATCTTGAGAGGAGGAAACAACGACCTGAGAACGCGGAGGGGAAAAGAAAGACTCAGGGATGTCTTCCACAGAACCCCTTAATTGCAGTATTGGATCAATCTCAGAATTGGGAGCAGTAGCCACGACATGTGCGCGACCTTCTTGACTTATAGATTGATTTGTTGCATCTCGGCCAGAAGGGGAACGTTCATTCACTGATCGATCATCTGGAAGAGGAGAAGCGGCTCGAGACTCCTCATTCGTTATTGGTTCCACGGGAGGAGGAGAAATAGTTCTAGATTCCTCGTTTATTGACTGATCGATTGGAGGAGGAGTAGTACCTCTGAACTCCTCGTTCGTTATTTGCTCCACAGGAGGAGGAAGAATAGTTCTAGACTCTTCATTTGACGTTTGATCTACTGGAGGAGGAGAAATAGATCGGGAACCTTCAGTCTGGCAAGCTTCCAGAATTTTTGGATCAACCAAGGGACTACGGATCGGAGCCCTTAAAAATTCCATCGAAGATATCGTAGTCTCCCTTGTCGGAGAAGAGATATTCTTCACTATATTTGGATTTCCACCTGACGAGGGTGATAGCGGATCAGATCAAGGCATGGATTCTCGAGAAGAAGGTCCCTCTTGGGAAGATGATTGATGAGAACTTTCTGTTCGGGCTTTATTCCTCGGAATATCTCGTCGGGATGGACCCCGCTGAGATCGTTTGACAGCTCCAGAAAAGAGGTTAGAACTCATGATCAAAAAATCAGAGGTTCTTATGAAATATCGAGTTATGAGCTCCAATCAATGGCAAGAAAATTTTATATTACAAGTGGGGACGCGCGGTAAAACCCCAAAAGATTTACCTTTATATATAGCAAAGGAAATGACGATTATGTCCTCAGACCTTGGCGCGCACAGTAAAAATTCAAATGTAAGGAAAAAGCAGGTCATCAAACCTTTATATCAATTGATCGACGCCTTTATAGAACGAGCTCAAGAGCAAATTTCTGATCTTCTGATGGATTATAGCAGTATGCACCGGAGAGTCAAGAAACTCTCGAACAATGGGCTCGACGTCGGAAGGTTGATGCTCATCTATGACCCTCTCCAAATCAGAAGAATCGTCTTCCTTTGCCACGAGTTGAGATCGAAGTGAGGCAATCTCCGACTCCAGCTTGCTAACTACAGTGGCATGCGAAACTCGCTGCTCATCCAGTTCTCGAGTTAACTGCTCGACCTGCGCCTGATATCGACTAGAATCCGTCATCATACTGATAATATGAGGATTATCGATCTCCAAATTAGGATTAGCCAGAGCAGCAGGTGGAGTCACAGCGGAAGCTCGAGAATTACCGACCTGAGCAAGTTGATCTTCGAGATCCTTAACCCTGGCAGTTAAAATATTGTTGCTTTCTTCAACATATTTACACTGATCTCTATGCAATGCCATATCATATAGCGCGGATACCAAGGCATTACCGGTCTGTTGCAAGGAAAAATTGTCTAAATAAAGACCAAGAAGAATATTGAGGATTATTAAAAGAACAAAAAGAGTTAAAGAATATTACCACTTCATGAGCATGAGCAGCCCTAGCTAGCTGTTCGAGAGGTTTCTTCATAACGGTCCTCTCCACGTCTCGAACAAAGGTCGAGGATAGAAGAACTCGAATGGATTTATCGACCACATTCTCCTTATCGTCAGACACCAATGAATCCTTCTCAGAATAACCAGCCGCTCGTTTTCCTTGAAGATGACTCTCAATCATATCTACCAAAGAAGCTTGATGACTAGTATCTCCGGCGTGAGTGAAATACTCGCCTCCCTTGTCAAAATATTGAGTTTTTCGTTTGGCTTCAGGGCCAGTAGGATTACATTCGGGCCAATATTTGCTACCCAGAATACCATATTTCTCCCTGAAAGTTTTGGGCGGATAACCGCGGCCTGGGCGAGAGCTTGGAGGCGGTATGTCTGATGAGGTTGGACCAGAGAAAGGAGGAGCTACTCGAATAGGATCGGCATTCTCGAACGACTCCTCCTCAATATCCTCCAGATCCTGGAATTGATTTCTTCTCCTCTTCCTGGATTCCTTTTGCTCTATGGGGACTTTACCCCAAGATTTTTTTGAGTTCGAGAGGACAGATTTTCCGACCACGGAAAAGCGGCAGTTCTCGACCATGGAAGCTACAGTATGAAATTGATAAAACGAACGTCAAAATCGTAAATCCTTTTCTAGAAGATAAATTTACTATTAGAAAAAAGTCTTACACAAAGTTCGATCGTCCGAGGGGATAGGGAAATCCAAAGAACTCAGTCCAGCTCCGATCAAATAAGCTGATTGGTACTTATTTGATCTCATCTCTTCAATTAGAGCAGTTGAAAATTGGTCGTCTGGGGTCATCTCACCAATCACCTTTCGACCACCGTATACCCAAGAATCATTGTATCCCCAGTCATGAGTAAACTCCTCAGTTTCTCCGTTCTCAAGGATATGCACGGTCGGAGCCTTAACAAAAAAGAAATTTGATTTCCACTCCGTACTGTTGCTCGAAATGGCGTTTTCAAGAACTGCGTAACCAGGTCTTTGGCTAACATAGTAATAACCTCTGTTGGAGGAGGTCGATACGGAGAGTCGGAAAAAGTGAAGAAAGTTACGGAATGAGGGTTGCAGACCTCGCGCGACCATCAAAACAGAAAAAGCCATCATAAAGGCAATGGCGTTTGGAACAAGTTGGGTCAAGGAGACAAAGAAAGTCTCCAAGAATTGACGTAGAATAGAAGAAAGAGGAAAACGGAGTCCATGTTCGAAGTGGGACGAATAGAAAGCTCGACAGTTCGCAGGAGGAGTGTTGACTCTCTCCTCGGAAGAAGGAATAATGATCTCAAAATCCGACGGGAAATAGCGACCGAATTCCTTTTTCAAAAAAGGTAGATCTTCATCTTTCCATCGAGAAGGAAAGAGTTCCACAGGGGCGGAAATTTGAGGTTGAGACGTCTTAGATTTTCGGATGCCCTCTACACCATCTCTTCCTCTGGAATAATCTCCACCACCAAACTATCAACTTCTTTTTTAGCATAATCTCTGATCTCCTCTACTTGAAAATTGTCTGCTCCTTCGTCATCAGATGAAGGAATATCAGGATTAGAGGTATTAGGTGGTACTTGTTCTCCTACATTTTGAGTTGAGGAATGGGGATTCTGCGAGGTCGAAGCCATCGGCTCTTGAAATAATGCGCTCGAGAAATTAAGAAAATGACAAGATTATCGACTTAAGCTTTTACTGCTGGAAGGTTTAAATATCTGGGGTAAAAAGTAAAATATCCCGTAAGTTTCGATTATATATATGGACGGTGAAAAGACGGATTCAGCCCTTCGCGTCTCTTCATATTCCCGCCAATCAGACTCATGAAAAGACCCAGCCGTTGTCTGACACACGTTAACCAAAATACATGTCTGTACGTAGAAGGTTCAAACGGATATGCACTCTTTTTTCCTCATTCGATTTTTATCCCGAAGAGGGTTTTTCCGAACTAGGTTTTTCACGAGGCATATTTCATGAACGATTAAAAGATCAAGGTAACTACTACTTCTACTTCTACGAGCTCCAGCTACGATTTCGCTCGAGAAGTGAGGGAGTACTGATGAGGGCTATTTTGCACATATAACCTGCTAGGAATATTCGAGGAGATTCAAGATCGATCCGACCTATTTAAACTGAGAGATCGGCTCGATCAGCCAAATACATATCTGGTCGACCTACTGTCCGTTTCAGGGGACTTAATGGGCCATGCGATACTCCTAGGCCGTGCAGGATTCCTAGGCTAAATAGGACTCCTAGTTCAGTTAGGACAGGAGGAATATTATAGATAGCGAATCTTACATTGTATTGAGGATCCAGAATTTAACCTACAAAATATACTACAACTATTCGCCTTTCATATTATTGTTATCTACAAGATTATATTACTTTGCTTGTTCTTGAATTGCACCATCCTGAGTACTTTAACCAAGCCCCTTATACATAAAATTGTGATCTTAAATATTTACTGAGATTAAACCTAAGACGAAATTCGGTTAAATCATCCCCGTAACTGGTTATCGGTCGATATTCACATCCCGACGAGTCCTCACCCTTGTCTAGTTTAGTTAAAAATAGGAGTCAAGGAATTTTGCGTATTGTCCCTTTCTTCGACTCGGGTGCCAGACTCTGGATCACCTCTGTCAATAAGTAGACAACTCACGCTAGTTCCTATTGATGGAAGGCTTGGATCTTTAAAACTTCATTTTAAATGTACCCAATTTGACTTAATATTTCATTCGAGAGGGGGTTTTCCTGTTTGAAAGTTCAAAGTAACTCTCCTCGAGATCTCACCGCATAAGTTATGCTTTATCTTTTATTTACGATCTAGATTCTAGCGCGCATCACATACAAGCAGAATAAATAAATCGATAAATAAATTAAAACATACAAGCCTAGCATGCATACTACCACAATATGTTTTCGATCGGGAGCCTCCTATGTGGGCCATCATCGAGCCATGATGTTGGCCCAATTGGTCAATCTAAAGGGTTCTTTATGGACCTAGGCTATTACAAAAATAACCATGCATTCATGGCCTTCATTCCTTCTTGGGCTCCCACTTTGCTTGTAACGGGCCTCCATCCTAAACCATTTAAAACAGTAAAGCCCTATCTATTACAAAGGCTCAAAGTGGCCCAAAAACTTAAGGCTCGCAGGCCCAATAAAGACCAAACAATAAATTAAACCAATCACATCTACCCTAGGGTCAAGGCTCGGCACGATCGAAAACCACGTAAACAGTTCACAAGAGCAAGAAACAAGCAAACAACTTTTTACGTATTTCTTTCTAACTTTTAAAACACCTTTTAAAAATAATATCCTATGATTCATACTTTAGTCACTACTAATTATGACAAAATCAATTTTCGGGTAAACAAAACAATTTTCCGCATAAAAATCAGATTCGGATTTTTCAACTTTTGAAAATTGCAGTTCGACCCCTCAACTTACGAAAATTGCACTTTTAACCCCAAAGATTTGAAAATTACAAAACAGCCCCAATTTACAAATCGGCCAGAGGACAGAAAATTAAAATTTGAATCCAGAAAATTTTCAGTTTCGCAAACAGACCCCTGAACTTTCAAAAATTACAAAACAGCCCTTTAATTTTCGGAAATTACAAAAACGACCCTAAATTACGTACAGACCAGATTTGCAAAAACAGTCCAGATTTTTCAAATATTTCCAGAAAACAGAAAATAAATTTCCAGCCCTTTATTTCCAAAAATCGCGATTTGCATAAAAGTCCTGAAGTTTCAAAAACTATAAATTTGCCCCAAATCTTAATATGCGATTTTACCCAATCAAAGATCATATCATAACAAGCAAGAATCATCACACAGAACATAACAATCACAAATATCCATATATTTATTTATGTTCAGGCCTTTTCGCATAATAGTAATGGAATTGGCTCTGATACCACTGTTGGGAATGCCCCGGTTGTCAAAACAATGAGAGTGCGGAATTTAAAATTTTTCCGAGGCACCCCAGCAGACCCAAGATATATTTTCCACCTTATGTATGCGAAAAGGTTGAATCAAACAAATCTACAATAGATTAAAAGATAGAGATATGCGATTTTACCTCACTGCAGGCAAGGTGGTGGCAATCTCCGGCTTTTGCTGATTCACAACGAGTGATCCAATTGTCGCACCTGCAG
>JAYDYQ010002298.1:0-38183 GCA_034814905.1 Penstemon davidsonii | reverse complement strand
TTCTGAAATTCATCCTTGAGCTTTGGCTTCTTGATGTTTCCAGAGAGAATTTCATTCGACTTCGCAACAATTTTCCAGAAGTCAGCCTCTAGTGGCTCAGCCAAAGTAGAAAGTTCAGTTGAACCTTGAATAGATAGCTTGTATTTCTCGTTCAACAAAGCAGAGGTCAAACATATGTCCTTTCCCCCAACCTTAGGTTTCATTTCCAACTTTTCATAATCTGGTTTCCCAGCAGCTTTGTAGAACTCCAGAACTTCTGGGTTGAAAACCATATCTTCGTGAGCTTCCATAAAGTCCACCAACGAAGAAGCTTTGAACTTTTCAAGAATCTCCTTCATAAGTTGAGTGCCCGTAGCGTAATAAGTTTGGTAGTTCAGAAATCTACCCTTAGCATTTGCTTCTTTGGAACTCATCTTGTTTTCTGAAAAAGATTAGAGAGAAAGACGAGAGAATTTTGCAGAAAATTTGTATGCAAAGTGCTCTTGTGCTCTTGAAATTTTGAAGGTGCGTAAAAACTTAGTAAGATGATCAGATCTGGATTTATAAGGGTTGGAAGAATTCGGTTTTCGTGATTTAAGCCAACCGTTAGATCAGTTACTGGTAGATTAGATGGTGCGAGCGAGATACGCGGATTTCAAAATTTTATTAATTATGTCAGACTAGGCGGGAAAGTGAAACGTCCCTAGTCAGTTATTTATAAAAGCGTGTTTTCAGATATTACGTTTTTGACACAACACTTCTTATAAATTGACATAAATAAACAAATGAGTAAAATAGTACTTATCTGGCAGATGACTTGTCTGATACAATATATCACTAGTGAAAGCCAATATCTAGTGATCTTCCTTTGTTGTTTGTCAATCCAGCAAGATAAATAATCTTCAGGTCTTCAAGAATTAAGAACAAATCTTCTGATTAAAACAACTTCAACTAACTGTCATTGAAGATTTCATCTTTTTATCAGGAGTACCGCTAGTCGTACACGTTCCCCCTGAATTCAAGAATCTATCAGTCAACTAGTCTGTTTGTTCATTCTCTCCAGGAATTTCTTTCCAGCAAACTTCCTTAATTTATCGTCTTTCCTTTCCTTCATTCAGACCCAATCCTTTCTCAAAGGCTTTCTCATATTTGTCCAACAACTTGCGGAAATCATTTGTCTTAATCCCCTCAGACGGAATGTCCCAATGATTTACAAACTGAGTAAATGAGTCAGACAAGCCATTGAGAATAATCTCAATTTCATCGTCTTGATCCAAATCAACACCTAGCTTTTTGATTCGTTTCATCATCTTGATTAGGTAGGAACAATATTCTCTAACATTGTTGAACCCGATCATGCTTGTTATTTAGAGTGTATCATAAATGCTTTGTGCTAAAGTTTGTTCATACAAGATTGTGGATTTTTGAATGGCTAAAATAAATAATTTTAGAGACAACTATTAGCGGACAAGTTTAAGACTAATACTTATAATTAACGAAAATTGGACTTTTTATCGAAAAAGTTCTCCCACTATTTTTATCGAAACAATAACCCCTTTAATTGTTTCGGGAAATCCTATTTCCTAGTAGGTCTTGACATCACAGCAGACATTAATTGCACCCACGACTCGTGGCAATACAATTAATTCCCTAGGTAGGTATACTTTTACTAATTGTGTCTCTACACAACCTTCAAGCTATTTTGCCTCGGTTTTTGCATTTATCTAGCACTGCTACATCATAAATGGTACTACTCATTAAGTCTAACCCATTAATCTTGATGAGCAACGGGCCCGGTCATGAAATCTCCATAACTGGTTATCGGTCGATATACATGTCCCGACCAGTCCCCACCCTTGTCGAGTTTTAAGAAAACAAGAATCAAGGAATTTCGCGTATTTTCCCTCTTCACCTCGGGTGCCAGACTCTAGATCACCTTAATCGATAAGTAGACAACTTACGCTAGTTCCTATTAAAGGAAGGCTTGGATTATTAAAATATCATTTTAAAGAACCCAATATGACATAATATTTATTCAAGAGGGGATTTTTGGTTTTGAAAGTTTGAAGAAACTCTCCTCGAGATCTCACCGCAATAATTATGCTTTATCTTTTATTTACGATCTAAATTCTAGCGCGCATCACATACAAGCCAAGTTGTAAATCAGTAAAGAAAATAAAACATTCACAACTAGCATGCATGCTACCACAGTATTTTTCGATCGGGAGCCTCCTATGTGGGCCAGCATCGAGCCATGATGTAGGCCCAATTGGTTAATCTAATTGGGTTCTTAATGGACCTAAGCTATTACATTAATAACCATGTATACATGGCATTCATTCCTTTTTGGGCCTCCACCTTGCTTGTAATGGGCCTGCATCCTAAACTATTAAAAAGTAAAGCCCAAATCTATTACAAAGGCTCAAAGTGGCCCAAAAACTTAATGCACGCAGGCCCAATAAAAACAGCACAATTAAAATTAAACCAATCACATCTACCCTAAGGTCAAGGCTCGGCACGATCGAAAACCACGTAAACAGTTCACATTGAGCAAGAAACAAGCAAACAACTTTTTCTTATTTCTTATTTTACTTATTTTAAAACCCCCTTTTAAAATATCCCATGATCCTTACTTTAGTCTCAACTAATTATGATAAAATTAATTTTCGGATAAAGAAAACACTTTTTTAAACATAAAATCAGATTCAGTTTTTCAACTTTTGAAAATTACAGTTTGGTCCTTCAAGTTTTGAAAATTACTAATTAACCCCAAATATTTTCGGCAGTAGCAAATCAGTCCAGAAAACAGAAACAAACAAATTAGTCCCAGAAATTTTCATTAATTACAAAAAGACCCCTGAAGTATACGGTAATTACAAAAACAGCCCCAAATTTTCGGCAATTGCAAAACGACCGCAGTTTTCACACAATTTTAGTCCAGGAATTTGCAGAAAACAGAAAATTCAATTTCTGTCCAGATTTTTGAAAAATTGGTATTTGCACTTTAGTCCATTAATTTTTGGAAATTGCAGTTTTGGCCCAAATCAATTTACGCAAATTCATCCGATCATAGATCATATCATAACAAGCAAGAATCAACACATAGAACATAATTATCACAAATATCCATATATTAAATTACGTTCAGGCCTTTTCGCATAAGAATAATGAAATTGGCTATGATACCACTGTTGGGATACCTTGGTTGTCTGAACAACGAAAGTGCGGAATTTAAAATTTTTCCGAGATACCCATCAGCCCATGACTCGATTTCCATCTTACATATGCGAAAAGGTTTGATTAAAACAATTAATGAAAACAAGAGGGGGTGAAAACATAATTTACCTCACCACAGGTTCGGTGGTGGTAACCTCCGGTCTTCTTTTGATTCAAAGAAGCGATCCAAGTGTATCGCCTCTAGAGTGTATCCACACCAGTCAAATTGAAGCAACACCTCCAAGTCACAGGCTTAGAGCTTGAAAGTTTGTCAATGGAGGAATACAAATCAAGATCTAGATCTAGATCTAGATCCAGATGGAGAGAAGAAGAAGAGACAGAGTTCGGTTATGGTGTAGGGGGAGGCTAGGGTTTCTCAAAAACCTAGATTCAATCTCTTGTGTTATGTGTTCATTAATTATGGAAGATATATGATTGGATATATTTATAAGAGAAGAATCCTTCTCTTACTAGATATCTCATCCATGTATATCAAGATCCTTTCCTTATCTCATTAGGAAACAAGATATACATGTGTATCTTTACCTTTTCCTTGCCATACAAGATAACAAACTCTTCCATTAACTAAAACACTAAAATCGCCGCCTTAGCTTAATTAATTAATCCGAAAATTAAATAATTAATCCTTCCAATTAATTAACACTTTAATTAATATTTTAATTAATTAGACATTCTAATAATGTAATCAATTAGACATTCTAATTAATAACTCTCCACTTTGAATTAACACTTTAATTCACTAACTTTGATTTAACTTCTTTAAATCAATTATTTCCTTTTTGACTGTCACTGTCCAACTGTATTTTGTGTGACCCTCTAGGTTCACCATCAATTGGCAATAGGCCCATGATTATACCATTTTTCGTTCGTAATCAATAAAGAAAGTCGAGCAAAACAATAAATATCGAGCGTGTAAATGGTGTAGATTAATATGAAAGTTCGAGTAACAATTACAGAATGGGTCTACTCGTGCGTTACAGGATGCCGTACTACAAGATTGATAAATACAAAGAGTAAACAAGCTATGGCCTATTCGAGCAGTAAGTTCGAGTAGAGGGTATTCCTTGGAAGTTGTGCCGTCCCTCATGTCATTAATGCGCTGGATATATATAGGAACAGTGATGAGCTAGGTAGACCCTCCACACTGGAACATGTCTCGGCTGGCAGGATAGGCCCATGGATCGGCCCAGCAGTGATTCCGAGGAGAGGAGTAGATCGGAAAGAGGGCCTTGCGCTATCGAACTGGCTTGATCGGAAACTGAGTTCTGCAGGTCGGAAAATAGTATTCCTGGTCGGAATCGAGGTCGATCTCGAGCTGGGTATTTCCTAGAACAGAGCAGGCGAAAAACCCCTCATCAATACTCCCCCACTTCTCGAGCGTAAGTGAAGCTGAAGCTCGGAGAAGTAAACACAGCATCATGGTAAAAGACTTTGATTTCTTGATGTTTCGGATATGCCTCGTTAAAAACCTAGTCCGGAAAAACCCAGGGGGATAAAAACCGAGCTAGGGAAAAAGAGTGCACATCTTCTTTGGAGGAGCCTCAAAATACCGAATCGCCCCAATAATAGAAGGGTGAAGTTTTTGACCTTAGAGATTCACTTCGATGATTCACAAGGAGCTACAATATTTGAAGTTCGGAGAAATAAATAATAGAGAACAGGCCTTGAACAGTCTTGAGTCGGATATGCCTCGTTAAAAACCTTACTCGGAAAAACCCAGTGGGATAAAATCCAAGCTAAGGGAAAAAGAGTGCACATCTTATAGAGAAGCCTCAGAATGCCGAACTGCTTCAAATAATGAATAGTAATAGTAAAGAATCAATTCCTCCAACTGAGAGTCCATTCCACGGCAGTTTACCCCTCATCAATACTCCCCCACTTCTCGAGCGCAAGTGTAACTGAAGCTCGATGAAGTAAATATTAGACCGAGGTACTGATCGATCTCGAAATCTGGATGCGTCGGGTATACCTCATTAAAAACCTTACTCGGAAAAACCCAGGGGGATAAAAACCGAGCAAGGGAAAGAGAGTATATATCGTTGAGAGACGCTTAATAAAATCTGTTGCTTTCAAACTGGAAAGTCACTTCTTCAAAGCTGAGGGGCCCAATATGCTATTTATCCTTTTATATTAAGCCGTTTTTTAGCAAAGAATTATATCACAGATATTACCCTTACTCTTAGATATTTTCGAGCACTGAGTTTATACCAAATAAATGGTTTTACTCAAATTTTCACTCTTGGTCGAGACAATTTTGATTTTACACAAGAGTCATAGCAACAGCTTTCACTCTTGATCTTCTACACAAGTCTTTATCGAGGTGAGGGGCATAGCAACAGCTTTCACCCTCAGTCGAGACATTTATTTTTGAACAAGTCTTTATCGAGGAAGGGTCATAGCGAGAGCTTGCACCCTCGGTCGATATTTATTTTTGAACATGATTTTATCGAGGGAGGGTCATAGCATCAGCTTGCACCCTCGGCCGATATTTGTTTTTGAACATGATTACAACCAGGGAGGGTCATAGCATCAGCTTGCACCCTCGGCCGATATTTATTTTTGAACATGATTATATCGAGGGAGGGTCATAGCATCAGCTTACACCCTCGGCCGATATTTATTTTTGAACATGATTTTATCGAGGGAGGGTCATAGCATCAGCTTGCACCCTCGGCCGATATTTGTTTTTGGACATGATTTTATCGAGGGAGGGTCATAGCATCAGCTTGCACCCTCGGTCGAGACATTTTGCATATTTTTAGCAATAAATCCGATGTGTATATAAATTTCGATCGAGAAATTCCGATCTCAATATTTGATTACAGGATTTGTCCGAGCAGAATGGAGATAACGCATAGACCGAGCCGCATAGTCCGAGCTGAAGGATTAGTGCTTCTTGCTCCCATGTTTAGCTGCTTTATACATTAGTTTCTTGTACAGTTTTAATTCCGAACTGAAAACTCGATTCTCTTGAAAGTTTGATATCGATCTAAAAACAAGATATTGGTCGAACAATAACCAACTTGGAAAAAACACTTCGAGCAATAAGATATTCGTTGAACAATAATTCAACTCGGAAAAAGCCACTTCGAGCAATATGATTTCCCCGAAAACTCCATCTAAAATTAACAGCTTAAAAATAGTTAATCAACTCGTGTTTCTCGAGCTAGAGAACTCCACTATAAGCAATCAACTCAAATTATAGCGATTAAAAAGCAGGCAGATTTGCCGTAATTAATTCGTGAGAACTCCATTATCAACAACCGTCTCAAAATAAAGCAACCAAGAAGCAGCCACCTTAAATCTCACAAACAATAGCAAAGAAAAACGCCTTGATTCGAAAGTAACCCAAGCAGATAGCTGAAGCTAATTCTCGCTAAGGTATTCAATGGAATGATACAATAGAAAGCAAGCAGCTCAATAATGATTTCACCTTTCCAAAGCCAAGCAACCAGCACTAAGTAATTCTCTACATCAACTTGAATGGAGATAACCGAATTAATCCAAGAAACCAGTAGATAACTTAATAAGCAGCTCAATTAATAAACTGATTTCCACCAACAAATGAAACCAGCAGCCACGTTAATCTCATCATCCAGGCAGCTCCAATTTGCACTAAATAATCGAAAATTACAACCATATTGAAGCAACCAGCAGAGAATTAATACCAAGCAAGTCCATTAAATCGTGAGAAAAATCAACCAAACCCATTTTCAATTAAGCAGCCACCTTAAGTCTCACAATTGCAAGCAAGCAGCTGAAAATAATTGATCACAAACCAAATAGGCACCTCAAAGTAATTCAATACAATTGAACCAATGGAAAAATTGTAGAATCCCAGCATAACTAATTGAATAATGAAGCTCACAACCATAGCCCCAAATTATTAATTAATCTCAACTACAAAGAATAGGTGGGCGTGTTTGTTCAGCAGCGGTAACTGGGGGCTGAAAATGCGAAATACTCATCTTCCTCACATAGCTTCACGTACAGAGAAAGACAATGGAAGACAAACCGTATAACCCAAATATATAACCACCACTTAAGCGCAAAACACACCAAACTAAAGATTCTAACAACAATAATAATCAATAAGGAACCAAAAACAGCCACAAAAACATCCAAAGAATAGCAGTATTTGAAGGGCCCGTAATTGGATTGAAAGCCCGAAATGCTAAATTCAGCCGAACTAGAAGCAATTACCGTGAGACCAATGGACCACACTCACTAGTCGAGGAAAAGGAGAAGAAACCATCCAGAAAATCAAGCCCAAACTAGCTGGAATTCGCGGCCCGAGTTTGTTCTTGACGGCCCGAAGGTCCGAAACACCAATTCATTTCGGCAAACCGAAATTAGGCAACCAAGGAGTGGTTTTCGATTAGAAAGGAGCTGAAAATCTGCCAGCCCGAATTTGTTCTTGACGGCCCGAATCAAATACTCGATGAACTGGCTGCTAGATTGTGAAATTGGCTTCGTAGATGATGAATAACCGATGCAATGAACTGAAAACTGAAAGCAATCAACCAAAACAGCCGGAAATTGATGAATCGAAAATTGGGGATTGCTATCTTCCTTCGTACCAATTTTGAATCTTCCAAAATCGAGCTGAGTAATGAGAAATTGGAGTCGTGAACGGTGATTAAACACTACAAGGAGCAGAATCACGAAGCTAATTTGAAGCAAAACGCCGTAAATTCGAAGAATCACGAAGAGGCCGAATTTGGTGAACTCTTGCCATCGAACGAAATCAGCAGTAGAATGTAAAATTGAAAGTATAGGAATGATCGTGATGATGAGGGGAGTAAGCAGCAACAAGAAAATCAGAAATCCATCCACTAATGAGTGAGTTGTGGACGAATTAAGCTTCTAGTTGAGTGACAATGGCAAAAAACGAAAATCTCACCCAGCAGTAGTAAGCATTTTTCGATCTAACACCCGAGTAGGCCCCACGGTGGGCGCCAATTGATTATACCGTTTTTCGTTCGTAATCAATAAAGAAAGTCGAGCAAAACAATAAATATCGAGCGTGTAAATGGTGTAGATTAATATGAAAGTTCAAGTAACAATTACAGAATGGGTCTACTCGTGCGTTACAGGATGCCGTACTACAAGATTGATAAATACAAAGAGTAAACAAGCTATGGCCTATTCCGAGCAGTAAGTCCGAGTAGAGGGTATTCCTTGGAAGTTGTGCCGTCCCTCATGTCATTAATGCGCTGGATATATATAGGAACAGTGATGAGCTAGGTAGACCCTCCACACTGGAACATGTCTCGGCTGGCAGGATAGGCCCATGGATCGGCCCAGCAGTGATTCCGAGGAGAGGAGTAGATCGGAAAGAGGGCCTTGTGCTATCGAACTGGCTTGATCGGAAACTGAGTTCTGCAGGTCGGAAAATAGTCTTCCTGGTCGGAATCGAGGTCGATCTCGAGCTGGGTATTTCCTAGAACAGATCAGGCGAAAAACCCCTCATCAGCCCAGGAATATCGTGATATAATTAATGAGCAATTAATTGCTCCGATCGATTAAACACTTTTAATTGACCACACCAGAATTAATCATCTTATCAATTTAGGAGTACCCACACCTCATGGTAGATATCAAGCCACAAGCCCATGAGGCCCAACTTCAGGTGAATTGATCTTGTGAACCTCACCTCTTATAACTGCCATGTACATACGGTCCTTCCAACGACTAATTTCCAAACCGAGACCTAGGGTGTGTGAATTGATCGGCACCTATAATTATCTCGATTATGTACTTTCTCATTCTGGAGAATAATTCAAGTGTGACTACTAAATTTGGAAACCCCTTTCCAAATCCGTCATTTACCACGGCCGTGGGTTTCTCGGAATATATTATCTAAGAACTTACAGGAAATTCTCCTACCTTATCAGGATGAGTCGATAGATCCTTTCTTAGTACTAACCATCCGCGTACACGATCATACATACCCAAAGTAGTCGCACAACGATCAGGCTACAAGATCGGCTCCTAAATCAAAGTACGTATGCTCGTGTACCGAATTCGCCCTAGCACCTCAAGTCTAAGGACTAAATCGTACTCTATTATAAGCCTTGAGAAACATCCCATCACCGATATGCGACATGCGCTTCCACAATGGGTTTCTCTGTTCGGGTCGTTTGATGCGTTCGATCCCCTATCGAACCACCTACTCATATGCACTGACATCAAATGTCTTGTTCATGAAACGCTACAAATTCACTCCATGTGAATCATGCATAATCGTACAAGTCTTAGCGATTCCTTCGATACCCCGTCTAGTTCGAAATCTATGACTTGGAACGTGTTTTAAGATCACGACCTTAGAGACTATTTCATGATTGCACTCATACTGAAGTGAATCGTCCCATAGTCGAATGTGACCTTAGGATTTCATCCAAGCACTTAGATACGTTCGCAAGAGATGAAGATGGCCATTGTTTAATTTACGTACTATAAATAAACAGGCGTATTAATTATTAAACCATAAGAATGTAATACAAGATAGTCCTCTTACAAGCTAAATAGATTGGCTTGCTGGGCACTATCCTATCACAGCGTGCTCGCCTTTCTGCCTTGAAATCAAAGAGGCACAGGCTTCCGGTCAGTTACCTAGATATGATGGTACCGGAGATCCGAACTATTATATTTTTAGCTTTACGAATATAATGAACTTATATGCTCATTCAGCAGAATATATAGCAAAATTAATGGTGACCACTTTTGAAGTACTAGCGTTGGACTGGTTCGGAAAACAACCCCAAACTCTACATTTAGCTACAAAGAGCTATGCAATAAGCTAGAGCAACAATTTGCGAGCCAGAAAAAACAAAAGCTTCCAATGAGCTCTCTGGGAACAATCCGACAACACGAAGGGGAGTCCTTAAGAAACTGGTTGGGAAAATTCAACGTTGAATTGCTAAAGACCGACTCTCCAAATATAGACTACATTATATCGATCTTGTTCGACCTTACGAAGAATAGACAATTTGATCCTAAAAGAGGTCAGATGAGGTCTAGAGAGGGTGGGGGGGGGGGGTGAATAGACCTCTGAACTTTTAAAAACTTTTTCTCTAACTTTTCTGTCAGCAGGGTAAGCTGATCTTACTGGTGAGACTACTATGCTGATTTAGCACTTAGCAGATTCAGCAGAGTCGACCACTATTCTTATTTCACTTATATGTTTCAGATACATTCAGAGTTTCAAAACTTGTATGCAGCGGATTTTAGCAAGTATGTTTTCAAACAAGTTTCTCTTCAAAGTTTTACCCCAGTTTTATAAATCCCTCTATTAAAAGCTTTGTATTTTAAGCGTTTGCTTACTTATGAAAATATGGAAGTTAAAAACAAGTAATCAAACACAGGAATTTTTATAATGGTTATATAGACACAAAGTCTTTTAGTCCACTTTTTTAAATCACATAGATTTAGGTTCCACTAGAAACACAAAGTAACTAGTACTTGAGCTTTTACAACAAATGACAAGCCTTAAGTAGAACACTCATCTCTCAGGTAGATCACTTAGAAAAACCTATTATAAAGCAACGGTCTTCTTTCCTGACTGCAGCTTTTGCAGACTTTTCACTGTACAATCTGATGTACGGATATCTACTTTATGTCAAGTCGCATTTAATGCAGTCAGATTGTTACCGTTGATGAGCTTACTGACCGACTTCACTTCACTAATGGGATTACTCTGTTGATGGCTACTCAGCTGATTCAAGAATGAACGCATCTATCTTGACTCTGCTGATGATAACCAATCTGATATCCCACTCTGCTGATTCAGTCACATAGCTTCTAGACCGTGAGATAGGTTTCACTAAGCTTTTCAGTTCTTAGTTGATGACTACCCTTTTGACCTTTTTAATCTTCGAAACCATTTTGGCCTTTTGTCATCTTCAAAACCTTTTCCAATACCAACCAACAATTTCCCCCTTTTTGATGATGATAAAACCTTCAACTAAGAACGTCTTCCAAGTCTTTAGTTTTAGTCTTCGTACTCTGAGATGGAAATTATTTGCTCTGATACAACTTTAAAAAATACCAATTCTTGGTTGCTTAAAAAACACAAATTGTTGGTTGCTTTCCCTTTTTGATTTTCTTCTGTTTAAAGGGTTCTTAGTTGCATCCTTTTCTTCCCCCTTTTTGTCATCAACACCAATACTTAGTTGCATCTCTTTCTTTCTCTTCTTCCGTTTTATAAACTTGCAAACTTAGTATGCTGAAGACAAGTAGGTGAGTACTTAGCTGTTCGAGGTAGTCTTCTTTGATGTTTATCACTCCAACTAGAATAAATGTTCCCCCTGACTTCAAGAATTGATACCACTTGTAGTCTGATACTACTTGTATGAGTGTTTTTCAGATTAGTCAGCTGGTACCACTTGTTGTAGTACATTCTTGAATATCACTTGGTTGTTGAGTTCCAGTCGGCTGATGAGAGCCAGTCTTCTGATAACTTCATTTGACTTATTGAGAACTTCATCTCTGATCAGGAGCACCGCTAGTGGTACACGTTCCCCCTAAATTCAAGAATATGTGGTCAAGTAGTCTTATGAGAGTTACTCTTAAAAGACACTCAGCCGTTGAATTCCAGTAAGCTGTTGAAATTAATCTTCTGATGTCTTCCCCCTCAGCTTATGAATCCAAAATCAACATACCCAATTTCAACTCTTGATAGCTGAAATTCTATTGTCACATGGTTGACTGATACCGCTTGTTGCGAGCAGTTGTTGGTCTCTAATACCAATTGTTATCCCTTGATAGGCTTCAACTTCCAACAATCTTGCTTCCCATGAAATCTCCAAATATACCACTTGTTGAATTATACCAACTGCTGATACCACTTGTTGGATACCATATGTTGATACACACTTGTTGGTAAGACCACTTGTTGAAATTTGCAAGGACAGTCAACTCATCTTTGTCATCTCACATGTCCTTCACCTACAAAACAGATGACTGTTTTTGGTACCCCTTATTCATTAGGTCCAACAGGGTTTGTATGACATGTGATGATCCAGTGACCTTAGTTTCATCATGAACCAGTGCTCATTATTAAAACAGTGCACATAAGCAAGGTAAGATGCATGAAGTAAGTGATAAGCATGCATTTTGTAATGAGGATGACAATCAGTTCAGTGAACATGATCAACATGATCAACATGATAATATAAATAAGCATAGTGCATGTCATAATAATGATTATCATAATGTGATTCAAATTCTTGCCAATTATTTCATTTTTGCCACAATTACTTACCTGAGTTTTCTAATAACTCTCCATGGATTTAACAGACTTAACATTTTTATTTTTACATCTATCAGCAGCATCTTTTAGCTTACTCGGCTGATGAGTTTTAATAGTCTGTTTAGTCTTAGGTAGCTTACTAGGTTTCCTAACCTTTTGAGCATCAGTAGACTTATTCTTTTAAGCCTCTGATTTCTAGAGAATGATGCAATTACTTCTTTCAAGTTCATTTATGTTTTCTACACGAAATTACATACTCAGCTTTTAGAGTTTCATTCTCATGCTCAAGCTTTTTGTAGTCAGCTAATTCTTGAGGTTTTTCAACCTGGAGTTTCAGTGATCTGATTCGCTCTTTTCAGCAGAGTCATCTCTTCATTAAGCTTGGCAAATGCACCAACAATATTTGAATTTGTAATTTAGCATTTGTTAACTCGATTCAAACAGTGCTTGCATTTAATTCATTTAATTCACAGTAGAAGTTACCTCAAATTCAGAATCATCAAATTTTATGACGGTTAAGCATAGAGTTTCAGGTACTTCTTTAAATTCATTATCAGACAACTTGTTGTCTGAATAAGATGTGCATGAGTTTATTAGCTTTGCTGTATCAGCTAACTTTGTTTTGCTCTCACTAAGCCAACGTTCCTTTTTGGCACGCTCTTACTTTTCAGCAAACTTCTCAGATGATGAGTGTGGATGATCTTTGATCAAGAGTCCATACCCTTTGTCATGGTTGTCTCTAAGTTTTGCTTTTGAGGATTCTCTGTTTTCCTGAAAATGATCAGAAGAAAATGAAATAGCATTTTTATATTTTAATTTCATACTTCTCAAAATCATTCAGAAGAAGGGTAACGTCGTCAGCAGTGTGTGCTTTTTCTGAATTCAGCAGAGTCTTCTGTTTTAACTTGTCTGCTTATTTTCTTGACTTTTCTGACGCGATAAGAGCTGCAGTAGGGTCTGAACTGGTTGACACATCTAATCACATTCTTGGCATCTTAAACTCATATGCTTTGACGGATGAGAACAGTTCGGAAAGAGATGTCTTCCCTAAGTCCCTTGATTCTTCCATGGCTGTCACCTTCATGTTGAATTTAGGTGGAAGAGCCTTGAAAACCTTCATCGTGATCTCTTTGTTTGAAAATTCTTTACCAAGCCTTAGAACTTCGTTCAGAGTTTTGGTAAATCTGGTATCCATTTGATCAATCGTTTCTCCAGACTTCATTTTGAAATTTTCAAACTCCTCAAGAGCCACACTTAGCTTTTGTTCTTTGATAGCGTCGTTTCCTTCGCTTAGCTCACAGACTTTATCCCACATCTCCTTGGCTGTTTGGAAATTTTGATCTTCTGGAATCTGTCTTCGTCTAGAGCTTTGAACATGATGAACTTAGCATTTTTGGGTGTCAGCTCATCCATCTCTTTGTCAACGATCTGATCAGGCTGGTCACCAACCTTCACAGTCTTCTTAAAATCTGAATGGTCCTTTTGTAATACATGTAAACATGTTGTCATTATAAGCAGCAAGAAGGATTTCCATTCCGATTTTCCAATCTTCAAAGAAAATCCATATGGCCTATGTGAGGAACATGGCTTATGCACTCCATTTTCAAAACTTTTTGCTTTTTCAAAATAATGTAAGTTTTGAAAAAAATTTGAAAAACACCCCTTGGATCAAGCTCGTTGATCAGACAAATGATTCAAATAAACCATCTGCTCTGATACCACTTGTTGGTCCCAAAAGAGGTCAGATGAGGTCTAGAGGGGGGGAGGGGTGATTAGACCTTTGGACTTTTAAGAACATTTTCTCTAACTTTTCTGTCAGCAGGGTAAGCTGATGTTACTGGTGAGACTACTATGCTGATTTAGCACTTAGCAGATTCAGCACAGTCTCTTCTGATTTCACTTGTCTGTTTTAGATACATTCAGAGTTTCAAAACTTGTATGCAGCGGATTTTAGCCAGTATGTTTTTCAAACAAGTTTCTCTTCAAAGTTTTACCCCAGTTTTATAAATTCCTCTCTTAAAAGCTTTGTCTTTTAAACGTTTGTTTACTTATGATAATATTCAAGTTAAAAACAAGTAATCAAACACAGGAATTTTTATATTGGTTATATAGACACAAAGTCTTTTAGGCCACTCTTCTAAATCACATAGATTTAGGTTCCACTAGAAACACAAAGTAACTAGTACTTGAGCTTTTACAACAAATGACAAGCCTCAAGTAGAACACTCAGCTCTCAGGTAGATCACTTAGAAAAACCTATTCTAAAGCACTCAGCAACTAGAACACTTATGCTTTACAACAAATGATAAGCCATAAGTAAGAACTCTCTGTTCTCTCTCGGAAAATCACACAGATTAACCTTGCTCATTCAATATAGGAAATCACTCTGAAGACCTGTACTACGAAGTTATATCACTCACAAATTTGGGTATAACTCCTTCAATTTACAATTGAATGTCACTCAGACAGACAAAGGTTTTATTTTTGTTCTTCAACAAAATGCTTCGTCAACAGATGACTTCGCTTATGATCAGACGACTCAACTGATGGATCTTGCTCTATAGATGTGATCTTGAATGGTGCAAGTCTCTCTTCAATCTTCAGTCCCGGGTCTATTTATACTCTCGGATTTGAAATTATGCCTGTTGAAGATAGGCGAAATTACATTTTAATCCTGAGCAATGGTCTTCTTTCCTGACGACAACTTTTGCAGACTTTTCACTGTACACTCTGCTATACGGATATCTACTTTATGTCAAGTCGCATTTAATGCACTCAGATTGTTACCGTTGATGAGCTTACTGACCTACTTCACTTCACTGATGGGATTACTCTGCTGATGGCTACTCTGCTGATTCAAGAATGAACACATCTATTTTGACTCGTCTGATGATATATTCACTGATCTGATATCCCACTCTGCTGATTCGGTCACAAAACTTCCAGACCGTGAGATAGGTTTCACTAAGCTTTTCAGTTCTTAGTTGATGACTACTCTTTTGACCTTTTTAATCTTCAAAACCATTTTGGCCTTTTGTCATATTCAAAACCTTCTCCAATACCAACCAACACTCTTTAATTAATAAGACTTTTTAATTAATTAAACTCTTTTAATTAATTCAGCCCATTTAATTAATTAGTCCTTCTCCATTAATTAATTAGACTAATTCTAATTAATATTTTTCTCCTTTAAGAATTAACACTTTAATTTTCCAGTTTTGATTTAACTTTTTAAATCAAACTTTCCTTATTTGATTTGTTGTAGTCCAATTGTATTTTGTGTGACCCTCTAGGTTCACCATCAATTGGCCATGGGTCCACGATTTTCATGATTTAATTTGCTAGCTTATTAATTGTTCCGATTATTTGAACACCTTCAATTAACCACTCAAGAATTAATCTTCCATTTAATTCATGAGTACCCATACCTCATGGTCGTATAGTCTAGCCACAAGCCCATGAGGCCCAACTTCAGGTGAATTGATCTCAGTGAACCTCACCTCTTATAAGTACCATGTACATACGGTCCTTCTATCGACTAATTTCCCAATCGAGACCTAGGGTGTGTGAATTGATCGGCACCTCTAATTATCTCGATTACTATACTTTCTAATTCTGGATAATAATTCCAGTGTGACTTTTAAATTTGGAAACCCCTTTCCAAATCCGTCACCAACCGCGGTCGCGGGTTTCTCGAAATCTATTATCTAAGAACGTATAGGAAATTCTCTAAACACACTACGTTGAGTCGGTAGATCCCATATTAGTGCTAACCATCCACATACATGATCATACGCACCTAAAGTAGTCGCACAACGATCAAGCTATGTAATCGGCTCCTAAATCAAAGTACGTACTTACGTGCATCGAATTCTCCCTAGCACCTCAAGTCGAAGGACTAAATCGTACACTGTTATAAGTATTGAGAAACATCCCGTCGTTGATGTGAGTCATGCGCTTCCACAATGGGTTTCTCTGTTCGGGTTGTTCAATGCGTTCGATCCCATATCGAATCACCTACTCATATGCACTAGAATCAAATACCTTGCTCATGAAACGCTACAAATTGACTACACATGAATCATGCATACTTGTACAAGTCTTTGCAATTCCTTCGATACCCCCTCTTGTTCGAAATCTATGACTTGGAACATGTTTTAAGATCACGACCTTAGAGACTTTTTCATGATTGCACTCATACTGTAGTGAATTGTCCCATAGTCTTGTGATCTAAGGATTTCATCCAATCTCTTAAGTGATTCGCGAGAGATGAAGTTGGCCATTGTTTGATTTACATACTATAAACAAATGAACGTATTAATTCATTTATACCAAAGAAAGTTTATTACATTATAGTCCTAATACAAGCTAAATCTATTCCCTTGCAGGGCACTATCCTTTCAATTACATCAGAAAAATGCCATTTTCTTATCTGCTATTTTATTTATAAAAGTGTTACTTAAAACGTAATAATAATAAACACGCTTTTGTAAGTAGAGTACTAGGGATGATTCGTCTTCCTGCCTCATCTGGTAATTAATTTAAATTTGAATTCTGTAAAACGTACTACTCACGATCTAACGTTTAGCTCATATCACGAAAACCGAAATAACTCTAACCTTATAAATCTAGACCTGATCAGCCCAATGACATTTACGCACCTCAAATATTCAATCTCTCTTTGCAAGAACTGCTAACTTTCTCCTATGCATTCTTTTGAAATTATCTACTACTTTCTTCAATCATTTCACTTTTATCATGGCATCAAAGGCTGCTAATGCTGAAGGAAGATACTTGAACTGCGCGATATGTTCTACGCAACCGGCACTAACCTATGATAGAATTGATGGAAAAATTCAAGGCTACTTATTTGGTTAAGTGCATGGAGGCTCACGAATCTATGTTGTTTATCAATGAGGTAGATGAATTCTACCAGTCTGCTGAAGTAGATATGCAGAAGTTACAAATTATAGCAAAGGTCGGAGGAAAATAGATCTGTATCACTCTTGCTTTCCTGTGTGAGAAGTACAATTTGATAATTGAATGAGCTACAATCATCTCTGTGTTAGCTAATACTTTGGAAAAGGATTTCGGGAAAATTGCAGCAAAGGATGGTGAAATGTTGACTGGTTCGTCTAAGAAAATTCAGCTGATAGACAAAATTCAAAGAATGGGGGACCTATTTTCCAAGGTAATTGAATGTAACAAAAATTCCTCAGTTGAGTTTCCTAAGAGGAGACTTCATTCCATGATTGGAGTTTAATATGGAATAAAGATTAATTAGGTAGTTTATGTGGTACATATCCTAGCCAATCACAAAGAAACCTAAACTTCAACCACACAATATTTCTCAGTAATCTGTTGGTTAATATCGGTTGTGGAATGACAAATGGTAAGGAAATTCACAGGGCAAAAGAATTCAAGCTACATGAGCTTGTGACGTCTGAAGTTTCGAACCTGGAAGGAAACAAGAGAAAGACAACTGCTGAGGAGCCTAAGGAAAAGGGAAAGAAAAGGCTAAGAGTGTTGATCATGTTCAAACAACAGATAACCCTCTGTTGAAGCCAGAAAAGACGACACTGCTGAAGACAGGGCAATTGAAGAAATGATTACTAAAATCACTAAAGAAGCTAAGGAACTTCCTAAGAGAGACGACTCTTCGGAAAGGACTAAATTAGAAGAGAATCCTACAACAGGAGTTGCTGCAAGAACTCAAAGTTCTGTCCAGAAGTCTGTTGTTGAAGTCAATAATTTAGTTCATACTAAGGCCACTTCAAGAAAGAGACTGATCTTAAACAGCCAAAAAATGAACAAGATTGCTGAAAAAGACAAAGAGGACCCAATTTCAATTGAGAGACCATCTGATGGAGTTAATGAAGTGATTGATTAGGTGGTGATACCTCAAGTTCAAATGGCTAAGTCTACTGAGGTCATCTGCTGCAAAAGGTAACAGAAGTGGCAAAGCAAAGATGCCTTCAGCTTCTCAACTAAAGAAGCTAGAGGAGGCAAGATTGAAGAAGCTTACCGCAAAGCTGTCATTGAGGCTAGTAAATCAGAAGGAGTTCCAAAGAAGTCATTTGATGCTGATATTTAATCAAAGGAAGCTGATGATTTAGCCTATGCTCTTGAGATTAGTCCTAGAAGAAGTGGTGGTATAGTTATTGGAGTTCCTAAAGAAGACCAATTTGTGATGCCTCGTCCAAAGATCTTTAAAACAAAAAAGAAGGAAGTCAAACATGCCCTGGAAATAGTCAAGAGCGACCCTGCCGTTTTCGCAAAGTTTGAAAAGAGCTGGAAAGGTTTAACTCACGAATGCAAGCTCAGAGTACTTTACACACATAAAATCTTAGATACAACAGATGGAGGGAGTTGATGAGGGATATTTCGCATACGCCATTTTAGGAAATACCTCTGCTCGAGATCGACCACAATCCCGACCAGGAAAACTATTTTTCGACTTACAGAACGCTGTTTCCGATCAAGCCAGACTATTAGCACGAGAGCCTATATTCCGATCTACATCTCTCTTCGGAATTACTGTGGGGCCGACCCTTAGGCAGGACAGCTGGCGAGACGTATTCCCCTGCGGAGGGTCTAGCTAGCTCATCACTGTTCCTATATATACGCGGCGCATTTATGACATCAGGGACGACACTATTCCCAAGATACACTCCAGCTTGGACATAAAGCTCGAAATAGGCCTAGTTTGCTTTTCTGTGTATTTATCTAGCTAGTTGTACGACATCCTATAACGCTCGAGTAGACCTTCTTTACAACTTGTATTCGGAACTTGATATTAATACACACGTCACTTACACACTCGACTTATTTATTGTTTTGCTCGACTTTCCTTAATTTTCCCGAACGAAAAAGAGCATAATCAATTGGCGCCCACCGAGGGGCCTATTCGGGTGTTAGATCGAAAAATGCCTACTACTAGGAGATACACGTACCAACGTGGAGAGCCTTCACAAGCCGTTGGAGCTCAACAGTCGGTAAACAATGAACCAAGTAATCAATCCCGAGCGGCCCACCAGTCTGAGGTGCCGCCGCTCGACCCACCGAATGATTTGCCTATTCATACGACAGTGGCCGATCTGCGTTCTATTATTGGAACTATGTGTAGAGAATTTCTGAATACGGAAAGAGCAGATCGGGAAACTATGCCTGGCCAGCAGCCCCTAGTCGATCAACCTACTGCTCGGGGTCCCGTTTCCAACAGGCAAAGGGAAGGGAGTATTCGTCGGTCTGCTTTGGGTGAACCGTCTAACGTTCAACCCAGAGCACCTCGAGCTAGAATCGGTGTCCACTCAGGGCAACCATCTAGAACCGTCCAAGACTTGGATGATTCAGTGGTCGGGGAAAGTCAGCCCGAAGCTGCGGATAGGTTAAAGAAGCCGGTCTACAGAAAAGTGACCGAGGCTGACTTGGAGAAGATTGTTGAGGAAAGAGTTGTAAAAGAATTAAAGAAGGAGATGCTGGTAAAGGAAACCCGACCCGCGGATGTTAGGGCTCGACGAATGAAGGCTAAAGAGGACGGGGCCGTTTTCCTTGAGGATGGGCGAGATAAGGAATTGAGTACGAATATCATGCGATGTTCACCCTTTTGCCAAGAAATCAGAGAAGCTCGAGGTACTGAGACAGTTCCAACGAGGTTGCTAAGGTACAATGGAACCTCCGACCCAGGAGAGCATATTAATAGTTTCATAAATGTGTTGAATTTATATGGCCATTCAGAAGATTTCTGTTGCAAGATCATGGTCACCACGTTCGAAGGAATCGCTTTGGACAGGTTCGGAAAGCTACCTCCGAACTCTATCTTCTCTTTCGACGAGTTGTGCGATAAGCTGAAACACCAATTTGCCAGCCAAAGGAAACAAAGGTTACCAGCCAATCATTTGGGAACGGTGAAGCAGTTGGAAGGAGAAACGCTAAGGCAATGGCTGGCTAGATTTAGTATTGAACTTCTGAAAGTTGATACTCCTCAGATCGAATTTTTGTCCTCTTTAATGTTCGAGCTAACCCGTAATAGCCAATTCGGGAACGCTCTTTGTCGAAAGCAACCAAAATCTTTCGAGCGAATCATGGAAATAGCTGAAAAGTATATAATTCAGGAGGAAATGAACAAGTTGAAGAATGCTCAGAATCCTAGGCCTCAGGTCGGAAAGGAACCTGACAGGGCCCCTATCCTAAAACCAAGCGACTACGGAGGGTCAAACGCGCAGCAAAGAGGCTCGGTTTGGCAGAGACTTAAGGTCTATAAACCTCAGGCTCCGACCACAGATCTAATGTCTACGGTCGAACTGCTTCTCTAGAGAGGGCTCCAAGGAGAGAACCTGAAAAAAGTAGTTTCACCAGGCTGAATGCCTCGAGGGACGAAATCTTAACTGTGCTCGAGGAAAGGAATTTGGTCCCAGAAGCTCGGCGTATCACTCAGGCCAGGCCGGGGACTATGAATCACGATAAGTATTGCAGGTACCACAGTGCTCGAGGGCACAACACCGAGGATTGTTTTCAGTTGAAACAGGAAATTGAGAAATTGATCGCCCAGGGAAAACTGAAGGAGTACGTTAGGAAGGGGAATCCTAACAACCGTTTCCGATCAAGAAGTCCGCGAAAGTTTACTGAACAACACCGCGACGGTCAACATCAAGCCGAGGAGCAGACGAACGGGGTGATAAATGTAATAGCTGGCGGACCTGCTGGGGGAGATAGCAGGAATGCAAGGAAAATGACAGCTAGGTCGATAAAGACAGGTGTCTCGACCAAGAATGAAATTATGTCCTTAGAACCAGCACCTTCGATAAATCAGGTCATTAGTTTTACGAGGCTGACATACCAAGTGAAGTAACTTGGGATACTAATGAAGATGACCCCGATTTCTCGATGGTTTTAACCTTGAAAATTGCTAACTTTGAGGTTAAGAGGGTATTGATCGATAATGGTAGCTCGGCAAACATAATCTCCTCTGAAGCTCCCGATAGAATGAATTTACAGCACCCACGTCTGGATCGGGTATCTACCCCGCTTATTGGCTTAGGTGGATCGGAAATCGTTCCTCTCGGAACCATCCTCCTGAGTACCACTATGGGCAAGAAACCTAAAGATGTGACGAAGATGGTCAAGTTCTTGGTCGTAAGTACCCCTTTCGCTTATAATGCTATTTTGGGAAGACCGGCTTTAAACATTTTCAAAGCAGTCGTGTCAACTTACCATCAGAAGGTCAAGTTTCCCACTTTGGCGGGGGTCGGAGAAATGAGAAATGATCAGTGCATGGGAGTGTTACAACACGTCCCTAAACATGAAGAAGCAGTTTGAGCCTATTTTGCCCTCGAAGAGGAAGTTAGAGGATGAAAAGGTCTTCGGTATCCGATCTCCCTCTACCAGATTGTGAAAAATTGCAAAGTAAAAAAGGAAAAGAGATCGATATGAGCGTTCAACCCCCAAATCATAAACAGGTGACGTTAGTTCCTGGTTCACCCGAGAAGTTCACCAGGATCGGGACTGAGCTGAGTCAAGGAATGGAAACCATGCTAATCGAGTTCTTGAGAGATAATGCCGATGTCTTTGCTTGGAGCTCCGATGACATCGTGGGGATCGACCCAAGGGTGATTACTCATTCACTGAATATCGATCCTAAAGCAAAGCCAGTTAGGCAAAAGAAGAGGAATCATTGTCGGGAAAAAGATAAAATCATTAACGCTGAGGTCGATAGATTGTTAGCCGCTGGGCAGATCAAGGAAATAACATTTACAGAATGGCTCTGCAATGTTGTGTTGGTGTCAAAGGGAGAAAAGGTGGACAACAAGTGGAGAATGTGTAATGACTTTACAGACTTGTCCGAGAGATCCCTATCCCTTACCGCGGATCGATATGCTGGTCGATTCGACCGACGGTTTCATCTTCTTCAGCATGATGGATGCCTTCCAAGGATTTTATCAGATTTTTATGAATGAAAGGGATCAAGACAAACCGCCTTCATTACCGAACGCGGAGTGAACTGCTTCATAGTGATGCCCTTTGGACTGCGGAATGCTGTAGCAACTTATCAAAGGCTCGTGAACATGATGTTCAAGGATTTGATTGGTGAAATAATGGAAGTTTCTGTCGATGATATGCTCGTGAAGAGCATGACCGAGGAAGATCATATAAAGCACCTCGACAAATGTTTTGCGATTTTAAGGAAGTACAGAATGAAACTAAATCCAGTAAAATGCACTTTCGGGGTGAGATCGGGAAAATTCCTCGGTTATTTGGTCCACGAGCTTGGCATCGAGGCAAACCCAGAGAAAATCAGAGCTATTGCCGAACTTAAACCGCCAACGAAGCTATCTGAAGTGCAGAGTTTGATCGGAAAAATAATATCGTTGAACAGATTTATATCCCGCTCAGTGGACAAGAGTTTGCCTTTCTTGAAATTGTTGAGGAAATCAAAAAGCTTCGAATGGAATGATGAATGCGATAAAGCTTTTGAAGAACTTAAGAAGTACTTAGTCTCCCCACCAATGTTAGCAAAGCTGGTCGAAGGGGAGCCTTTGTATTTATACATAGCAGTATCGACCGATGCCATAAACTCAGTTTTGGTGAGAGTTCATGATTCCGATCACAAGCCGGTATATTATCTGAGTAAGTTGCTTCAAGGCGCGGAGAAGAATTATTTGGAGATCGAGAAATTCGCACTTGCTCTGGTTATTGCCGCACGGAAACGAAGGCCTTATTTTCAGACTTATAAGATCATTGTTTTGACAAACCAGCCTCTAAGGCAAGTTCTGTCAAAACCGGAGACGTCCGAAAGATGGATTAAATGGGCGGTGGAACTTGGACAGTTCGAAATTGAGTACCAACCCCGAACAACAATCAAGGCCCAGGTCCTGGCCGATTTCATTGCAGAATCAACAGGAGCCAGTTCGGAAAAGCAACAAGTTCCCGAGGTTAACCTGGTGGTAGATGTTCAGGAGAAAGTTTGGGTGATGCATGTCGATGGGTCGTCAACTAGAGAAGGTGGTGGGGCCGGAATTCACTTTCAGGGTCCCGAGGGGGAGGACCTCAGTTATGCAATTACTCTAGATTTTGTGGTGACGAACAATGAAGCAGAGTACGAGGCCCTAATTGCTGTATTAGAAATGGCAATTAAAGCGAGTATAAAGTCTCTTACCGTGCTGACCGATTTCGAGCTGATACATAGGCAAGTGAAGGGGGTCTATGAGGCAAAAGAGTTCAACATGGTAAAGTTTCTAAAAAGAGTGAAGGATCTAGTGGCAAAGCTGGATAAGTTCGATATCCAAGCTATCCCTCGAGAAGAGAACTCTTGGGCGAATTTGCTATCAAAATTTACGGGGTCGATGGATGGACGAAAGGAGAGAGTAATAACTTGGTTGATGTCCAACACTCCAGCTATAGATTTGAACGTAGCTCCGAGCTCGGAAATCATGGAGATAGATACTCAAGGGCCTTCCTGGATGGAACCTATAAAAACTTATCTAAGGAATGGTACCTTACCAGAGGAAGCGGACGAAGCACGACGAATTAAATATCGAGCCCCAATGTATGTTTTGGTCGAGGACCAGCTTTATAAGAGGTCTAGTTCAGGAATTTTGCTGAAGTGTGTTCCGGAGAGTCAATTCGATCTTATCCTAAAGGAAATTCATGAAGGTGAGGCTGGAAGCCATTGCGGTGCAAGAGCATTAGCTTTGAAATGCTCAAGGACTGGATATTATTGGCCTACTTTGATTTCGGATTCCATCGATTATGTCAAGAAGTGCCATCATTGCCAAATTTATTCAAATCTGATTCATCAACCCGCCGAACAGCTGCACTCTATTCCGATCTGCTGGCCATTCGATAAATGGGGGATCGATATCGTGGGACCTTTCCCAACCGCTAGATCGAGGAAAAACTATGTCCTGGTTGATGTTGAATACTTCAGTAAATGGGTAGAATGCATCTCACTAACCAAGATTACTCAGTTTCTGGTTATAATTTTTCTCTGGAAGTGTATTGTTTGCAGGTTCGGGATACCGAGGGTCTTGATCTCCGACAATGGAACTCAGTTTGCGGGAAAGCAGATTTTGGATTGGTGCGAAAAATTTGGAATCCAGCAGAATTTCACCTCGGTCGGACATCCCCAAGCAAACGGACAGACCGAAGTCACCAACAGGGAAATTGTCCGATCACTTGAAAAGCGTTTGGCCGAGGCAAAGGGTAAATGGTTAGACGAGCTTCCTGGAGTAATTTGGGCGAATAGAACCTTGGTAAAATCAGCTACTGGAGAGACTCCTTTCTCATTGGTGTACGGTTCGGAGGCTGTAATCCCGATCGAGACGTTAGTACCATCGCCAAGGGTTGAATCTTATGATCCCGACCAGAACCAGTTATTGAGAGAGATGGACGTCGACCACGCAGATGGCAAGCGTGACCGAGCGTGCATAAAGATCCAAGCCACCAAATCCAGCATGGAAAGAGCTTATGACAAAAAATTCAGAATAAGAACATTTAAAGTTGGGGATTTGGTCCTCAAAAAAGTGGAGGTATCAAAGCACGTAGGAAAGCTTCAACCGAACTGGGATGGCCCTTATGTTGTGCAGGAGGTCGGAAAGAAGGGATCCTATAAAATTGCCCACCTAAACGGTGAAACTTTGCCAAGAGCTTGGAATGCAGTTAACCTGAGGAAGTACTATGGAAGATAGTTGTAATCATTTTATTTTCTTGTAATTTCCTTTTTTTGCAACTCTATTTATTTCAACTGTAAGCACAATCAATGAAGTCCTTTTTTAAGCTCCAGCTGTTTTTCGAGTACCACGATGAAGAAAGAGCTATATGTCTCGACTGGGGGTGAAAGCTGTTGCTATGCCCCTCAGATCGGTTAAAGACGCACGTGTAAAAAAAAAAAAAAAAGGAAAGAAGCAAAGTGCTCAAAAAAGAAAAATGTCTCGACTGAGGGTGAAAGCTATTGCTATGCCCCTCAGCTCGATAAAGACTTGCTCAAAAAGCAAAATGTCTCGACTGAGGGTGAAAGTTGTTGCTATGCCCCTCAGCTCGATAAAGACTTGCTCAAAAAAGCAAAATCTCGACTGAGGGTGAAAGCTATTGCTATGCCCCTCAGCTGGACAAAGACTTTCTCAAAAAAGCGAAATGTCTCGACTGAGGGTGAAAGCTGTTGCTATGCCCCTCAGCTCGATAAAGACTTGCTCAAAAAAGCGAAATGTCTCGACTGGGGGTGAAAGCTGTTGCTATGCCCCTCAGCTCGATAAAGACTTGCTCAAAAAAGCAAAATGTCTCGACTGGGGGTGAAAGTTGTTGCTATGCCCCTCAGCTCGATAAAGACTTGCTCAAAAAAGTAAAATGTCTCGACTAAGGGTGAAAGCTGTTGCTATGCCCCTCAGCTCGATAAAGACTTCCTCAAAAACAGCAAAATCTCTCGACTAAGGGTGAAAGCTGTTGCTATGCCCCTCAGCTCAATAAAGACTTGCTAAAAACAGCAAAATGTCTCGACCGAGGGTGAAAGTTGTTGCTGTACCCGTCAGCTCGATAAAAGATTTGCACGAAAAGAACATGACTATCTAGCTTGGAGAAAGGGCTTAAATGATAAAGTTTGTCAAATGATTTATTGTCAGATTAAATCAGCTTCTGCTCGAAATGATCCGATCGAAGTATCCCTGCTCAAAAAAAAAATGAAGGTTTTTGAAGACTTCATATTCTTTGAAATTCCTTCTCAAGATAGTTTATTATTTTCCAAGTTTCAATTCTGATCGATGCAAATTTTCACGTAACGGAGCTATTATTCGTTTAGATGCTTATTGGAAGATCTATCCGAGATGATCTTGTCGATCGATAATATTCCAATTATGGATTAAACTTCGTGTTCGGATTTTTAAAGTTTCATTTTCATCGGATTGTCAGTTCGTTATCGAGTTGAATGGTGCGAGCAAGAATAATAGCAAAGACGACGAAAGATAAATTGCAAGTATTCAAGTTAAAAAAATTCCGAGCAAGATACAAGAGATCAATGAAATACAAGAAACTACAGCTTTATTGATATTCATCGAACAGATTACAGGGTTATTGAGTATGTTTACAAATAATAGTCCTAATACAACTACTATGCCCTATTCTATAGTCTTCGAGCATCCTTCAGTGTTGTCGACTAGGAGCATTGGCGAGCATCCGATGAGTGCACCACTGTTTGTGTGACAAATAGGTTGTCCGGTAGACTTGTAAAGATCGAGCTGTATATGTTTATCGTTTGATGATATCTGGTTTTGAAATTAGACAATATGGATCACAAACCACTTTTTCTAATCTCCATATAGTCCCCAGCATTCTTGCTACCAGCAGAGCCCGATCACTTCCCTGAGTTGGCGTCTAAGGTTACAATTACTCATTTTAAGATCCGAAATTGCAACCTAAGCCGGCCAGTCATCATTTTATGATCCGGAAGCTCGACCCAAAGTTACCATTCTCAAAGAAATTGGTGCTCGAGGTCAAACTTCCTTTTAATTATCTGATCAGCTTTCCGCCCTCGGAGATACCCCTCGAGATCCGCAATGCTAACCCTGCCCAAAATACCCGAGCAAGGGTCGGTCGCATATTGGTATTTCGAGGGGAGATCCCATTTTCAAGGATCGGAGACCCCCAGATAATCGAGGGGCCCCTTTTCTCCGATTCCACCCATACCAAAGAAAGATGTGTTTTGATTGTGAGGTCGGAAGTACGTTCGAAGCCAAATTTCAAAGGCTTGAACAGGAAGGAGGAAGGATCCGAGCTTAGTCCTCGGATGAAACATTTTCACAGTGTAAAGTAAAAATTTTCAGCTGAGTAAAAAGCCCCTTATATACTAAGATAAAGATCAGATCGACGGTCATTATTCAACGGAGCCAACGACCCAGATTAAGGCATTTATCACGGGTAACCGTTCCGCTTCCCGAGGGTTAGGTACTGTTTGGTCAGAATTTCTTTGGAACTTAGCTAAAAAAATGGGAATACTATGACTTAGTCAGGAGGCGGTGCAGAAAATTTTCCGTTTTCACTATAGGCTCGGAATTTCGATCACTCTTAGCTCGAGTATAATTTATTTCTACAATAAGAAAATAACTTGAAAGTAAAGAAGTTCAGAGTAAATATAACTTTACGACCACAGAACAACGCTGCTTAAAAGAAAGGAAAACTTTTATTCCGATGCGAACGACGTTACAAGAAAGGGAAAAGATAAAAGTACAACATTTGATCGAGCAGAAAGAAGAAAAAATTACAAACGAGAGATCTTGGGGAGCTCGACACTGCGGGCCTCGTACCCCGCATCATAACCTTTCTTATAAGCCTCTTGCTCCAGCAACTCGGCATTTTTCTTTTCCTGCTCGACAATAGATTTCAGCCTGTCCAGCTCTTTGCTCAACTCCTCGTAGACTTGGCTCTCTTTCTGCCTCACAGCTTTCTCCGTCTCAGAAGCAATCTTTAGCTCGATGGCTCTAGCTTCATCAAGGGATTTCGCCAGCGCAACCTTCTTTTCCTTCAACTCGAGGACCATCGCAGCACGCTGCTCGGCTTCTTGCTCGACCTGCGACCCGAGGTTGAAAAGATGCTGCCCAACCTACATGGGATCAACGAAAAAGTTAAAAAAAAAATATATATATATATAAGACTCACTTGGGTAAGCAGATCTGAGCTAGATTGCACTATTTCCCGAGCGCTTTTTCCTCTCAACCGCTCCTGTTCGGCCAACTGAATACTGCTCAGAGTAATGTCCCAACTGCTCGTGGCAACTTCTCCAGCCGCTGCCTTACCTTTCATCTCCTCAAAAGTTGCACTACGTGTGCGAGTGACGTCGGAGACAGAGCTGTAGACCTCAGGATTCCTATTCCCACCCGACGGAGGAGACTTTTTCTGATCGACAGAAGGGTCATTTATTTTGACCTTTTTACTTGGAGGCTTGATTACAACGCTCTTAGTAGCCTCCAGAGCCAAAACACTTCCACCTAATGCCTTGTTTTCCCCAACCATTTGGATTAAGGTTGGGGTCGGAATCAGGTCATCTACGTGCGGCCTTTTGTTCGAAGCAACCTCGGAGTCACCAGATATGACTTGCTTGCTGGGGTTAACGACCTACGCTTTCCCCTGCGCTTTCCCCTCAGAGCTGTTCTTCGACCTGGAGGGGGAGTCCGCAATTTGTATAACTGGGCCTTTCTCGGACCGAGTGGGTGAGGAGTTCGGCGAAGGGTCGATCTAGGTTTTGGCAAGGTCACCCTTAGGAGCCTCTGATCGTTTGGACCCTGGATTCGATGGAGAATCGATCTTATTTTTGCCACGATCGTCCTTAGAAACTTTCGATGCTTCCGTGGAGGACTTAGAATCTCTGGTTTTGGACTTGGGAGCTTTTTCCTTCTTGGTTTTGAACATTTGACTTGGGTCAAGCTTGGAATTCACTAACCCCTCCATGATCGGATATTTTAGTAAAGAGAAGGGCTCAATTTATTTTATCGATCTATGAGCTCCGACTTGCAGAATTGTGATTTCAATGATACAAATCTTAAGCTTTCTCTTCTATTCATAAGAAAGAGAAACATTGCCTATTGGGGACCCAACAGTCGCGAATTCCAAGTTTTTTCGTGCTGTATTACGAAGATCGATCGTCTTAATATTTTACCTACTAAGGAAGTCTACTTTAACTATTGTTGCTTAGCTTGGTATCGACGTTCTTTTTCGAGCACCTTATAGCTTACAAAGACTATTGTCTAGTTGAGTTGTATAAATTCTGACAAAGTTTATGCACCTAGACTTGGTAAATATATCAAACAAAAGAAAGGAGATTTTATAAATGATCGGGAAAATTACATTACAGAAGAAGGAGAACCCTATAGTCTATTACAAGAAATCCTTCTAAGGGTTTTGTTCCTCCTCATTGCCCTCGCTCTCAGAATCGTCCTCGACGTCGACCTTTTCGTCCCCAGAAGCCTCTCGGTCATCCCCGTCTTCAGAAGTATCTTGATCTTCCTCGTCTCCAGATTATCTTGGTCATGTTCATCCCCAGAACTATCTGAACTAGAGCTCGAGCTGGACGTTTCCAATTCCAGCATGTCGGGATTAGGCATTGGAGCTCCGAACTCTCTCACGAAAGGAGCGAACTCGTGCGTTTCCCAATCTGTGGAGCTCGAGGATGAAACTCGATAGTCTTCTCCGTCCATGTTCTTGAAGATGTCCATGTGCTTCAAGTACTCATCTATGTTGTCAGGGATGACCTTCGCAGAGATAAACTGTCGAACCCCTTTGTAAAAGGTAGTCTTAAGAATTTCACCGACCCTTTTTCGAGCTGTGGCATCTAGCGCGGGTGATTCCAGAAACTCTCTTATCGAGCTTAGGCGTGAGTCTTCCTTACCATGCTGATAAGACAACTCTGAATCAGCCTTGGTCTGCGCGAGTTCTTCTTCTAGTTTCTTGACCTTTTCCTCGAGTAGGCTTTTCTCCGCGACGACCTTCACCAAGCTCTCCTCGACCGCCGGGGTATACTTAGCTCGGGAGTCCTCCAATTCTTTCTGAACGGCGGTAAGCTGATCGCGAATTTTGGATTCTTCGAAGAGAGAATTTCGGTAAGCTATATGAACTCGATCGGATTCGTCTTCCAACATCGAGGTACGATTCAGCTCAGTGAGGAAGCAGTCCCCGATCTGCAAACGAGTAACAGAGAATAATTAATATTCTGTATAAAGATCTAAAGAGTTATAATCACAATAAAGGATTTTTACCGTATGATACGCTCGAGAGAATCGACCTAATACGTCAAGGTCACTGTGAGCCAAAAGTTCCTCCTGATCCTCGGCGAATCTCCCCGCCATGAAGATCTTTATGACTTTGTCGTGCTCGTTCTCACCATTCGGGTCGCGATCGCTCCGAATTGACCCTCCCTCGGGATAACCTGCCGCTCGGTGGCCCTTAAGTTGATTCTCGATAAAATCCACCATATTATCTCGACCCGGACGACGAGTGAGGGGTGTTTTGTGTCGACCCCACAATCCTGTCCTTCTCTTTGCTTCGGGGGCCCCTTCTTGATCTTCTCTGGCTCGTCGATGAAATATCTCTTGCCTTTTCAGCTTCCTCATAGTAAACATATTGTATCCCAGTCCAGATGAAGTAGAGGGACCTGCTTGGTTTGAAGGAGGGACCATTTGTATCGGCTCGGGATCCTCGGGCTCTTCTTCCGTTCCGATTTGGTCAGGATGAGAAGAATCTCCCCGAGGAGGGACTGCAGTTTGGTTGGTTTGCGCCAGGTAAGGTTTAACTTGCCTTCTCGGTTGGCCCGGCGTCTTTTTCGAGGTGGAGGCCACTGTTCTACCGACTATGGAAGCTCGGTATTGCTCTACCATGGTACCTGAAGAAAGGAAAAAATGGTTAAGGGATGAAACTTTCTAAGTAGCACACTACTATGATGGGAAATGACTTTCTTTCTTACTTAAAGATCGAGGATCGACGGCGTCCGCAAGTAGGTACGTCGCTTTGCTGAGCCCCGCTTTCCGAAGAACGGGCTCCAAAACAAGAAAAGCTGACTGCTAGGGGTCAGAATGCATCGCGGCGACGACGTCATCTCGGACGCTCTTCTTAAGCCGGCCTATCAGTTCGCGTTTTCCGCACACCCAGTCTCGCCGACCCTTCCATGTATGTGGGACCATCTCCGAGCTCCCCTCGGAGACTGGCTCCTCAAGTCCTTTGATGAAGAAGAACCGCTTCTTCCAATCCAGAGAGTTGCTGGAAACAATAGTAGATAAGACAGAATGGTTCGAGCGTTGGGAGAAGTACACGAACCCAGCGTTGGAGGCAGAGGAATTGCTGACTTTAAAGAACTGCCCAAAATTCTGGAAGTTATCAAGTTTGCCTTTAGCCTTCATCAAGACACTAAAGGCTATTAGGTATCCGATTGAGTTGGGAAGGATCTGCGCGGGAGCTAGGGAGAATACATCTAAAACTTGCTCGAGCAACGGTGCAAAAGGGATACGCAGCCCGTAAGCAAATTGCTTGGCGTAGAAGGCTTGACATCCTTCTGGTGGTTGATTGACCCGTTGAGAGGAGGTCGGGATAACTAGCGAATAACCCTTGGGAAGAAATTTCCCTATCTCAGCTTCGAGTTCTGCTTGGCTTTCTATCGGATCGTATGCACTAGCAATCTCATCGACCCGTTTTTCAGTCTTCTGAACCCGACCTTTAGCGGTGGTTTTCTTCGGGATGGCAGCAAGGTCGAGGATTCTCAAGGTACGGCCTCTTCCAACCGTGTATCTAATTATTTCATGCTTTCCCAGCGCCTCGGTCGAGCCCTCTTCACTATCGGAATCGGCGTTTTCTTCACCTTCTCCTTCATCCTCGGCGTTGGGCTCGACGTCTTGTTCTCCATCCCCATCGCGCTCAGGGTTCTGTTGACCGGACGTTCCCTCGCCGGCATCCGACCCCAAGACTCGTCCAACTTGATCGACGAACTTATTCGCCTCATCAGAAGAGTTTTCCGTAGCATTGTACGTATTAATGAGATCGTCCATTGACCCTAGGTCGGAATCTGATCTTGGAGGAATATTGGTTTGAACCTCTGGGTTTTCGGAGTTAGACATGCTAGAAAGAGGTTATTGTAATGGTCGACAAGAAATAATGCTCTTTATCGATGTGAATGCTCCGATCTGCAGTAAGTTGGGAAGATGTACTCGTCTCTTCAGGTCAACGCATATATATAAAGGTTGAAAGGGTAAATTGCAAATTAAACCCCGAGTAACCGCGACGGTTAAGCTTCCACTCAGTAAATTGAAGATTATCTTTCCATAAATGGCATTTACGGTCCTCTAAGTTTTAAAAGTTGGTATTTCAGCTCGGTAAATTCAGATTAACGACGCCGTCTTCCGAAGATGTGCACTCTTTTTCCCTTCGCTCGGCTTTTATCCCACTGGGTTTTTCCGAGTAAGGTTTTTAACGAGGCATATCCGACTCAAGACTGTTCAAGACTTGGTCCCTGTTATTTATTTCTCTCTCCGATTCTCAGATATTGTAATGTCATCGAGGTAGAAGTAGTCAGATCGATAACTCCGCCCTCCAGTGGTTTGAAACATCTCGCCTTTCCAAGGCCCATCCAGAGAAGATATGCGCTCTTTTTCCCTAGCTCGAATTTTGTCCCACAGGGTTTTTCCGAGTAATGTTTTTAATGAGGCATATCAAATCTTGTGCTACGATGCTGTGTTTACTTCTCTGAGCTTCAGCTTCACTTACGCTCGAGAAGTGGGGGAGTATTGATGAGGGATATTTTGCATACGCCATTTTAGGAAATACCTCTGCTCGAGATCGACCACAATCCCGACCAGGAAGACTATTCTTCAACCTACAGAACGCTGTTTCTGATCAAGCCAGACTATTAGCACGAGAGCCTATATTCCGATCCACATCTCTCTTCGAAATTACTATGGGGCCGACCCTTAGGCCTGGACAGCTGGCGAGACGTATTCCCCTACGGAGGGTCTAGCTAGCTCATCATTGTTCCTATATATACGCGGCGCATTTATGACATCAGGGACGGCACTATTCCCAAGATACACTCAGACATAAAGCTCGGAATAGGCCTAGTTTGCTTTTCTGTGTATTTATCTAGCTAGTTGTACGGCATCCTGTAACGCTCGAGTAGACCTTCTTTACAACTTGTATTCGGAACTTGATATTAATACACGTCACTTACACACTCGACTTATTTATTGTTTTGCTCGACTTTCCTTAGTTTTCCCGAACGAAAAAAAGCATAATCAGGAGTATAGACTGCAAAGGTCTAAGGAAAAAATCAATGCATGGAATTAGTTCACTGAAGAAGAGAACTGAATTTTGAACTAGTTGGGAAAAAGTTCAAGAGAAAAGGCTATGGATTCAGACTTTTTCCATGACAAACTACATCATCATATCAAAGCCCTGGTAAGAAAATGAATCAAATTCATTGAGGGTGACTATTCCCAAGAATCCTAGAAAAGGTGATAACTTGGAGAAGAGAGCTATTAATTTAGCTTTTTGTTTAACATTGGATAAATGGATTGAAAAATCCATATATGAGCAACGAAGTTCAAGTAATTTGTTGCAACTTCCCAGTCTACAACATATTGCTTTCGGTACAGAGATCATAACTTTTCAGGAATCAGACTGCATAAAGAAGACTATTTCACCTTTTGTTCCTGATTTGATTATATATAGTAAGTCTATTATTTTTTATGATGGTACTGATGTTGTGACTGTGTCTAATGTAAGTGAAAACCTACAGGAAATCAATCCTCATCCAAGGAGATCAATCTCACTGATGCTCCTTTGTCAAAATATGAGTTCTTTACATTCCAAGAGAAGCCAGTCATGTTTATTAGTTGGAAGGATGATGAGAAAGATGCTTCTGAGGAAAAGGAAACAAGTGATGATCCTCCTCAATTTAAAAAGATTGGGGCTCAGTTTGCTGAATGGGACATAATAAAGAAATTCATGGAAGATTCCTTGAGAAAAGTACAAGAGACCAATCAGACTACTGAAAACAACTTGAAGGAAATGATGGAACTAGAGGAGAGGAACAAGTCTTATCTGCAAAAAATTGAGGAGATATGAAGTCTACCAACCTTGCTGATAGCACTAGACATCTGATGAAAGATGAGTTGAATAGTATTACGGGAGAAGTCTGTGATATGAAGTATGCTGTCATTCAGTTTGCTAAAAGAGTCCAATCAAATGAAACAGGTTGGGCAAACATCTCTAAAGTCGTTGCTGATTCTATGGAAACAGAACAACAGAAGACAACTATCTTACATGAAGAGTTTTGTAGTGGAGTGAACAAGACACTGGAAGGACTTATTGGATTAAGTGAAGAAGTTAGCATCCTTCAACACAACTCTGATGTTGTTTGGGAACAAATAAAGACCATCTCTATCACTTAAGCTCACCGTGGAAAGATGTTGAATGCGATGGATCAAAACACCAGAAGACTCTGTGAAACCTTGAGCATCAAGCCTGGAATAGTTGAAGAAGTTGACCCTGCAGATGATGACAAAAAGGGGGAAGAGTTAGCTGAAGAAAATATTGAAGAAAATGTTAAGGAAGAAAAAGATAAGTCACTGATGAAGAAGCTGCGGATGATGATAATGATAAACCCATTGATGTAGTAAAGGAAGATAAGGCAATTGTTGCTGCTAAGTCTTCAATTGCTAACCAGCTTAATCCATTTAGGAAGCAAAGTACTAGAGATAAGTTATTTGCTAAGACTGAGGTTGCTAAAGAAGATGACCTTTCAATAGCCATAGCAAAAATATTAGCTCTGGAAGTCTCTAGTGAAAGTGAAGAAGAAGAAGAAGAAGAAGAAGAAGAAGAAGAAGAAGAAGAATAGAAAACTTATTTTCTCTTTGCTTTCACACTTTGTATTTTTGTAAATTTCCATTAATGTAATCTGAAGTACTGTAACTTTTCATACCAATAAAATAAGATTACTTGTTTTATCCAACTTAATTTATTTCTCAGAAATTCTATGTCGAGACCAAACTGAAGATAGGTTGAGTACTTAGCTAAAGTTTAGTCATCATCAAAAAGAGAAAAATTGTTGGATGAAGATGAATAATTTAGAGGAAGGTTTTGATGATAACAAAAGTTGTCATCAGCTAAGTAATGGAAGTTTAGTAAACCTAGATCTAATAATCAGATTAAGGAAGATTATTGAAGATCAGATGCATTCAAGTAATGAAGATTCAATCTGAAAAGGCGAATAAAAATCAGACTAGTCGAAGATTGAATTATGGTCTGGAAGACAAGTGATCAATAAGCTTAGTGGTAATATCAGATTAATGAATATCAGATTGGTGGATTTCAGCAGAGTAAAATCAAATTAGTTCTATCTTGATTCAGCAGAGTGGCCATCAGCTAAGTGGGAAGGGTCAGAAGTCATTCCAACGGTAATAAATGTACTTGGTGTAATAAATATTGTCTTAGAAAGACAGTAATGGCAAATGATTTGAGATATAAATTCAAATTCCCCCTGATCAGCAAGTTGCATTTAATGCGGCTGACTGAATAGTAAATTCCATACCGCAGAGTGTACAGTGCACAGTTGCATGTTGTTGTTCATAATTATGATCATTGCTCAAGGATGAGTTAGCAATTTTGTCTCATTTTAATGGACATAATTCATATCCGCAAGTATAAATAGATCAAGATTCAAGAGCGAAGACAACAAAACACAAGAGACAAATTTGTGAGCAAATTTCTAAGTTTAAACTCAAGAAGCAAGATCATCTGCCTAGTCATTGTTGTCGAAGCAATCGTTGAAGATCAAGTTTAAACACATTCAACGGAGTGTTGTGAGAAGAGTATATCCAATCTTTGGGAAGAGATATAGCTCCTTAGATCGGTTTTCTGAGTGATTTCCTAAACAGAACTGAGTGTTCTAGCTTGTTGCTTATCATTTTTTGTGAAAGCACAAGTTCTGGTACAGAGTGTTCTAGTATAGCCTAAATATTCGTGATTTAGAAGAGTGGATGAGAAGGTTTTACCTATCGAACCACTATAAAAATTCTTATGTTTATTTACATACTATTTGCATTTCATATTTTCATAAGTTAAGTAAAACTTAAAAGAGATTTCTTTTAAACTGAGGAATTTTAACAAAGGGGTTAAAACTTTGAAGTATTAACTTGTTTGAATAACATATGTTGGAATGAAATTTCGAAGAGAAAGGTTTTAATGATAACAAAAGTTGTCATCAGCTATGTAATGAAAACTTCGTAACCATTCAAGATTCAATCTGTAAGACAAGTAAAAATCAGATCAGAAGAAGATTGAAAATCGGTTTGGAAGACAAGTGACAAAAATCATTGTAGTGGGAATATCAGATCAAATTGGTGGTTTTTCAGCAGAGTCAAATCAGAATAGTTTGATATTGATTCAGCAGAGTGGCCATCAGCACAGTCGATTCCATCAGCTAAGTGAAAGTGGTCCGAAGTCATTCCAACGGTAATTAATGCATCTGGTAAAATAAATGCTATCTTAGAAGGGTATTTATGGCAAATGATTGGGGATAAAAATTCAAAATACCTCGTATCAGCATAGTGCATAAATGCGACTGACAGAGTCGTACAATAATCAGACTATAACTGTAAAGTGAACAGTTGCAGGTCACCGTTCAAAAATGTGACAGTTATTTGAGGACTAGCTTGCAAATCTGTCTCACTTCAACAGACATAAGTCAAACCACAAGTATAAATAGATTGAGATTCAAGAGTGGACAAAAACAAAACACATTTGCAAAATTTCTAAGTCTCTCGAGCAAGAATTATCAGCTAAGTCATCTGTTGACAAAGCTTTTCGTTGAAGATCAAAGTTAAACACTTTCAAATCTGAGTGATTTTCAACTGAGTGTTGTAAAAAGTATATATCCAATCATAGCGAAGAGATATAACTTAATAGTTAGGTTTTCTAAGTGATTTCCTAAATAAACTTAGTGTAAGAGCTTGTGGCTTATCATTTGTTGTAAAAGCACAAGTTATTGTACTTGTGACTGAGTGTTCGAGTATTACCTAAATCTTCATGATTTAGAAGAGTGGATTAAGAGGATTTGTTTCAGCTGAACCACTATAACAATTCTTTGTGTGATTAACTTTCTTGCTACGCATTGCATATTTCATTAGCACAGTAAATCGTTTGAAAGGATAAGTCTTTTAACTTGAGGAATTTTTGTAAAACCAGTGGTAAAATTTGGAAGTAAAAATTTATTTGAAAAATATACTTGCATATTCCACAGCAACAAAGTTTTGAAACTCTAATTTACTTGAGAAAACATGTAATATTAGTAGAGTGGTATACCCTGCTGATTAGCATTGTGCCAAAACAGCTTAGTGGTCTTACCTTGCTGATAAGCATACTCTACTTAAGCAAAGTCAGAGAAAAAAATTTAAAAGATAAAGAGATATGTTCCCCCCCCCCCCCCCCCTCCCCCTCTAGACATCATCATGACCACTTGGGACCAACAACATACGTGCATATCCGCTGCAACAATGTTTGAAACTTTATGTTACTTGAGAAGACAAGTAAAGTTAGTAAAGTGGTCTACACTGTTGATCAACTTAGTGTCAAAACAGCTTAGTAGTCTTACCTTGCTGATAAACTTACTCTACTTAAGTTAAGTTAGAGAAAATGTTTGTAAAAGGTAGAGAGGTCTTTTCATCCCCCTCTCTAGACCTCATCATGACCACTTGGGACCAACAAGATATATTTTGAAAAGTTTTAAAAGGTCTATTCACCCCCACCCCCTTTAGACCCTTTTTGACCACTAGAGACCAACATATATAGAGGCCTCATGTCAACGTGAAAATGGGACACCCTCCAACACAACAAATCTCACTCTCTACGAGTCATTCAAGCATAGATGCCATCAACGGCTTGCTTCTAAGCTCCACAGCGTGTGGACTTCACACTCATCTTGGCTGCAAAGCTTATGGTGACTTGCACCCCTTTTATTTTATTCCAGTGAATTAGTAATTTGTAGTAGGATAGGACATTAGCGATTTAAACACTTTGTACATAGCAATTTCAGTAGATAAATCATTGCATTGTTCACATCTTTATTGTTCCATTTACAATTGCAACACACACAAACACACATCGATTACACGAACATCACTGGTTCAACGTGTAACACGATCCCTCCGAATCCCCTCTTAAAAAATTAAATAAACACTTCATAATCCAAAGTCCT